>BMAO01009053.1:0-118723 GCA_019973975.1 Trichonephila clavata | reverse complement strand
TGTGTTTGTATTATAATAAAGTATTACGGAAGTAAATAAGTAATACCCCTCTGTAAGGGGTACATTTATTCTATTCATTGAATGTTAAAATTAGAGCTATGAACTATTTAAATGAGAGTCACAATCGTAGACCCCTATTTACACCTTATGGACCACTAATTTTTTCCCCTGCTGATGTAAACCCATGGGGGTCGATATAGACCACTTTATTAACAGAAATATACTCTCTCCCATTTGTTGCTTACTTCATTCGAGATTTTTCAAAAAATTGATTTCGCTTCCCTTTTACAATTTTTCGTGTAAAATCTGTTGGTTTTCACGTTTCTTGTGCTTCCTCTATCACTCGAAGTTGAAATCATGCAATTCTTTTCTCAGTTTCTGTTTAAATAAATGATAGTTTAAACACACACACACTTTTATAGTGAGTCGAACAAAAAAGTAATTCTTACTATAAGAATAAAATGATTGACGAGAAAAGGAATGTCATTGTGGTAAAAGCGCGAGCTGCTTTGTACTACTTTTTTACACTCTTTCTGCATTTCGGAATAGAACTAGTAAGAAATTATAATAATTGATATCGAACACCCCACGCTTTTCCCACAATGACATTCATTTTCTCGTTAATCATTTTATTCGAATTATATTTTACTTTTTAGTTCGATTCACTATAAAAGCGTGTTTTTTAAACAATAATTTATTTTTCTCTTTTTCTATCATCTTTTCTCTCATTTGACTATCATTCATTCATTGATAAATTAATGTTTTTTGTTTGTTGTATTTATATTAACCATGAGCGTGTTTGCTTCTGGGTTGTATCTTGATTTTTTTAGTTGGGGGGGGGGGACAAATCTGATAATGAGATTAGGAATTAGTTGTCAAATTTAGAGGAATCGTTATTCCTCATGATCCAGAAAAGGACAATGGAACAAAATTATTAAATTATTGTTTAGTAATCGCTCCATTGACAAGTGTGCAAAATTTCGAACGAATATGACCTTTTAAATTGGGTAAAAATAGAGTACAAAGATTCCGATACATACAGGTGAAGCTTAAAGCGGGTTAAAAATAAAAGAGGGGTGTAGAGAGTATTTTAGAAATTTTTGTGTTATTTATATTTTGCCTTTAATCAGGATAGTGAGTGGTCTCCTCAATGAGTGGAAAGTTTCCAGCAAAAAGGGCCAGGGACTCCTCAATGCGCGGAAGTTAACAATCTGGAAGAATGTTCTTCAAGATTAATTGTCAGAAGGTCGTCATTGGCCGTGATTCGAAAAAGGACGATTTCCGCCGCCGCTCCTTTTTCCGAACTAGGCCTTGATTCGCGCATATTTAGACACGCCGAGACGATTCTTTGATTCCACAGCCTCACTCGGATCGATTCGCTCTGGTGGAGCGAGGGATTCGGGTTAGGAAGGGCGGCTTAGCAACAGAGACAGGGTCCAGGGTTCGATTCCATTTGGATGTGCTCTTAAGTTTTCATGGGGTTCGCGAAAATGAAGTCTCAATTCAATTATCTGTTTTTGTCACTGAATCAGTCGGTTCACCAATAGCGAAAAGGGAGTGACAGTTGTATTGTCTCCTTTGTCCTTGAAGCCCAGTGGCTGAGTGGTAGTGTATTACACTACTACGCTACAGGTCCGGGGTTCAAATCCCGGGCTGGGCAAGGTTGACTCAGCCTTTCATACCTACAGTGGGTCGATGAATGAATTTCAAGCTTACTTTGTTACTGAACACTGGGGGTTTCGTGTCAGACTGACCACTTCACCGAAACATCTGTACATGCACCCCAACGCCTAAGGTCGCTTAAACTGAAATAGTCACAGTAGGTTTTGGCCCTCATAGGTTGGGGCGCCACTAAGTTCAGTTTTGTCACGACCATGGTTCAAAATTACGTGGTCCTTCGCCAATAGCCGACTTTTTTTAATACGACGTAAATAAGCCCTCACTGTTCACCAATAGCCCTCGTGCAAATCTATTGTTGTTGCTAATGCCACCCTTCTAACGGTGTCAGATCGAGGCCCACGAAATTCATCATGGAAAAAGATTAGATTGTACACTTGTCGTTAGTCGCAGCTTTGAGCACCATGTAGGTGGCATTACGCTTTGACTCGGGTCTATCCCAATTTGGAAGAACACCCTGGGGAGGGGTCAGGGGCCCCCACCTCTTCCACCAACCTCATGAGAGGACTTGCAACTCGACCACTGGTGTAAATCGTCCTGAGTGGGCCCTGTGTGAAAATTCTTTAGGGGCCTTTTTCTGGAAATAGGAACTCTATTGATGGAACCATTGATAATATATTACGATTTTTGCGTGCACGTATTGGGACCCCGTATCAGTGATACGGTGGTAGCTACGCCCCTGCGCTCAAAATCCATGCCTTCTCCGGGATTCGAACCCAGGCCCTAGGGTACAGCAGTCAAGTGTCGCTAACCACTCTACTGGGTGGGTTTGCATGGATGCATTTTATATATACTTAACAATAAATCATCTGAAATAATTTCACTTTTTTTAGCGTGTTTTTCACGTAATGTAAAAAAAGCGCTATTAGGACGCAAATTTCGTCCTCGTCACATATTTTGTCGTACCTTTTTCTCAGCCAATAATTAACCGATTGACCTCGAGTTTTCGGCATTTGGTCGCATTTGTGCCCTAGAGGAGCCAAATCATATTTAAATTTAATAATTAAAATTAAATTTTTTTTTAAGTATAGTACACACACACACTACTTTCTGTTAGTAAAAAGTTCATTAGTTGCATTATTGTAAAATACAACATGTGAAAAACGCGCTAAAATTTCTTGGCCATGCCAATGATTGATATCTTGTTTTACTCCACAAACGAAAATGTGTGGTTTTTAAAAATTTATGCTAACTTTTTTCCCGGTTTAGTGTTTTTATTCAGCAGTGTAACAATGAAGACCTGAACATAATAAAGACATCATCTTGTCTCTACCCCCCCCCCCTTCTCAAAGTTAAAAATGAGAAAAGCCCTGTCCATTCAAGACATCGTCGGAGGTGTGGCTTCTCCGACGCCAACCTGTTTCGAAAGGTAGCTCTATTCTGAGGATAATCTTATCTCATTGTCGTCAGGCTACCTGTGAGGAATGGAAAATCTGTCTAAAATTTTTGATAAGATTGTCCCGACGATGCATGCTAAAGCAGTGCTTCGTATAGTGAAATCGAGTAGCTTGTGCATGTCTGTCGCTTGGATGTAAAGTTGTTAAAGCTATGGTGTTCCTGTATATGCCTTCGCTGCCGCTTATGGCCATAATCAGTATACTTTTAAAAAATCTTAAAAGTTAGGGTTATGTAAAGGAAGAAATTATTTTTTTTAAAAGCAAGTTTTAAAATAGGAGAAATTTGTGGAGAGTTTCTAAAGAGGGAGCTCCAAGGAAGTGAAGTGGTAGGGTCAGTGGCGCAGACAACAATTTTTTTAGGAAGGGGTCCAGGGTCGCGAAGTCCATCATTCTCGTATCGTACCTCAATACGCGCACACACACAGCTAAACATATATATTTTTAGCGCGTTTTTCACCTAGTGGAACAAAAGCGCTATTAGGACGCAAATTTCGTCTTTGTTCCATATTTTGTCGTACTTTTTTCTCAGCCAATAAGCAACCAATTGACCTCGGGTTTTCGGCATTTGGCCGCATTTGTGCCCTAGATGAGCCGAATCATATTTAAATGTTCCCATAGTTTTCCGAGTTTTCAATAGTAGTACACTTAGAGGAGTGGTACAGTACACACACACACTACTATCTGTTAGTAAAAAGTTCATTAGTTGCATTATTGTAAAAAATACAACATGTGAAAAACGCGCTAAATTTATTTGGCCATGCCAATGATTGATATCTAATTTTGATTTTGGGAACAAAAAACAGCAAAGGTAAATTATTGAATAAATAATTAGCAATAATTAATTGAATAAATTTATCAAATACTTGATTAAATTTCGCCTTAGACACTTTTTGGATTGGTGAAATCTCGTGCGTTCGCGTCACCGACTATACAGCTAACGTATAGTGCTGTGTATATCTTATAAGTGAAGTTGAATGGATTTAGTGAAAAGTTCAATGTGTACATACTGTGCATTGCTCGTTGCGATTCCGATAATGGGCAATACATGTTTATGGTTGCCGTTTATATTTCGCCTGGAAAATCTATGAGACAGATACAACAATTTTATTCGAAAATTTGATGATTTATACAAAAGAAGGTTCTGAAATACTCGAGAAAAGATTTGGCGAAAAATTTGATAATGTACCGATGATTTTAAGTGGAGACTTCAATATTAACTTTGCAGATGATAAAAATCTACCACTAATTGAATTTCTAAATGAAACACTTAATTTAAATATGTCCAATGATCGAAAACTCAGTACTACAAAATATAAAACGACGATCGATGCGGTTTTTACGCGATACTTAGGTAAATTTGAATCAAACATTTTCCTTTACTTTAGTTACCATAAGCCTATTGTATCTTTTTTAGAACAAAATGAAATAATTGAAAGTACAAAAAGTCTAAGTATTGTTGAAATTAATTATGACAATGATGAAAACAGTTACAGTAATGTTAAAGATCAAGTACATTGAAATTTAAGAAAAACAATACTATCCATAAATAATATGATTGTATACTAATTGTTATTTCAATTGAATTCTATTTATATTTTGTCATGATCTTTTGTACAGCCCGTAATATATTTGAATAATAAAAAACCATATAAACATGTGCATTTAGTTGTTGGGATTGGACCCTCCCTTTTGGGCACCAATGGGTAGGGTCGCTTTCAAATTACATTTTATGCCTGTAATTTCCAAGTCCTCCCCCACCCTTTCGAAACCGGCCTTGCGTAAACAAACTATGAAACAGCTATGGAGAAAAAAAAGGGTCGAAAAATATTTTAACATTTGTGTCATAAAATATAGAATGGTTTAGAAGCTTAGAAATCTTAAAATTGTGGAAGGAAAATTTTTTTCTTCTAACCTTATGGATAGGAGCAGTCGTGATTGCGTGTCTGTTTCTATTTTTTGTTGGGTAATCTTGAAGCACATTCTTTATTATGTTTTAGCTTCCATTTTTAGATAGGGATACTGATGTCGCGGGTTCAAAAATAAATATTGTACGAAATAAATAATGTGGCCATTATATATCTAACCCCCCCAAAGCACATTCTATCGTGTGAGGAACCTGTTCAGGTGTCATCATCGTTGTTTGATCGTGGTTCAGATTACAAGCTTGGTCAATAAAACAATTGCTGGTTGATTTAGAGAAACGTCATTTTAGATCCAAGTGAACCACTTGGTATACTTAAGAGAACAAAGTACGCATTTTGACTTTTCTTAGCAGAATTTAAACACATCGTGTTAGTATACGCGTAATTTTTTTGTGTGTGTGTGTGGATTTTAATGTTGTAAATACGAGAATAAGAAATAACAAATGAGAATATATTTAGGGAAATTAGTTCCTATGTTCTTCATTTTTTAAAATTGTCATGAAAGTTTCCTTTGGGCTTAAAATTTCTTTTGCGTTTACGATAGGCCTGACGCTTCTTTTGCCTGGCATTTCCTGTTATTCGATCTGGCGTCAGATCTGATAACTCGCTAACTTCGGGCTGTCCCTCTGATAACTCGCCATAAAGGTCGAGGGCAACCCTATCTCTTAGTTTTCTAGGTGTATATATTTGCAAACACACTATCAATCTGTGAAGGTCAACCGTACAAATGATCCCCCCCCCCTCTTCTCTTCGATCTCCCCAAGTCACCATTCCCAAAATAGACGATTTAATAAATCCCTCCTGACAACAAGGTGAATGCGGTCAGTTTTTATCTTAGAGCCACCGAAGTTTCTACCTTCGCTGGTGATCTCGTATAATGTACTCAGATGGCATGTCGTTAAGGAATGCCATGTCGGCGCCGTCTTTGTGTGTAACCTCTGGTTTCTAGTCGCGCCGTTCCTACCTCAGTGATTTCTTTTCCTCGTTTTTTTCATTCAAGAAGCTGTTTTATGACTAACTTTGCTGAATCGATGTAAGTACTCCATATTTTATCCATAGAAACTTGCAGCTGTTTCTTATGCGGTCGCTGTAATATGGCACGTCTTAAGGAATGGGCCAACTGGACCCAGGGCCTCGGCCATAATGGGAGACTCGTCTCTTTCTCGTCTCAGCCCTACTAAGATCAAGTTAGAATAATTTCAACTTTCAAATGTTATTTCCGGTTGTATTCTCCGAAAAACTGGGACGATATGTCAACTAACTACATGTGATGACCGTCGTCCATGTATAGGCCTAGGCCTATCACCATATACCATCATTATTTTTTTTAGTCAGTTAAAAGGCGGCAGTCGGCTCGGCCGGTTTGTGCGATTGTAAGTCGCATTTTTTTCTTATTATTGTTTTTACTAGTTTTCAGCAATGTATGTCTGTGTTTCAACAATGTATGTACTGTCTACTTTTAAGGGTCATGGGGGGGGGGCTACATTGGTGTAGGGGCCTAGGACTTCAAGAAGTCTTATAAAACGTCCTTGGCTGCAATACCTTCTCACATATTATGTACTTTTTCAAGATATAGTCAAACATGTTCTTGTCTTTTGGCGACAATTCTGGTTATACTGGATCGTAGTATTATGGCTAAGGTGGATTTATTTCACGTTCTCAAGCCGAAATAAATTTTGCAATATATTTTATTGCGTCTTGAAAATTGAGCAAGTAGTTTTAAGCAAAGCAGTATGTACCATTTAAGTTTTCAGTTTTAAAATCAAATCTTTTTTAACGTATTTCCATTTTTAAGAAACAACGAAATATGTTTTGGACAAAGAGAAACAGGATAACGATTCAAGAATCCTACCCCCCCCCCCAAAGTATGTTTGGTTTTTATAAATTAAATAAATAAAACCCGATTTCTCAATCTTCCAAATTATTTTTCGGGCACATTATTCTTGTATGTACGGAAGACCTTTTCGACACGTTCCTCACATACCCCTTTTTGCCCCCAAAGATTCCGAGTCCACGTCTTCGTTTTGCATATGATGCAGGATTTTTTATTAGGGGACGAGAACCGAAGCCTACTGCTCACATTGTAATGGATTGATTGGACCTGTTCCGAGAAACCTCGCAGTTTGTCAACATTCGATTTTGGGAATTTCAGTTTCGGTTGAATTCTTTCCGTAAATACCGGCGAAGGTAATTTTTATGAAACGAAATTCCATTGAATTAGCTCCATAAATATCGACAAGAATTATTTTGCAGACTTCGTAGTATTTGAGAGACCTATTTCTTTCTGAGAAAAACAACTTTTGGTTCTTATTACCCTTGACGACCTTGGGTGAGTTCCGACTAATATTTGTTTACGTCGGGTGAAGGAGTTATTTTTGCGTCGCATTCAAAGGCAACACGAGTGCTATTGGCCACGGACCTCGTCATTTTGAACCACGCTCAAGTGACGAGGAGGACACCTTTGTTTGCGCCACAAAATATCCAATAGGATGCCGTAACTCGTAAAATCTTTGGCAATAAATAAATAAGTGTTCACCTTTTAATGTATTTAAGAATTTTCACATACTACCGTCACTGGGTATGACTTAGCTGTTGCCTGTTTTTATCTACTCGAATTTACTGAGGGCGACCGAATACCCAAACTTAGTTACCGTTGGTTCGTTTTGTAACCTTTGGGGACGGTATTTCAAGTCGAAATAAAACCCAGTGGCCAGTCTTGAATGCGAAATTGGATATGAGAAGATTTATGTTAATGTATTGGATTATTTTTTAAAAAAATTGATTGTGTTTCTCAATTTTGTCTGGATTAATGACTTCTAATCTATATTTAGAGCAGTTTTTGGATTGTGAAAAGTAGATAAGTTCTTGAACATTTTGAAAATTTCAGGGAAAAGTACCTTATCTATTTTATCCGCTTATTTGCAAACAGCAAGATAGGCATGATTTGTAACGAAAGTTCCATCTGAAGTACGATGGAATTTTGTTTCGAAGCTTTTCTCGTGTATTTTAGAAAGTGGTGCAGAAGAAATCTCCGAGAAGGTATTCTTTCGAAATTGGAATTCACACAGTTGATTCTTCCTTACCAAGGATATCAGTCGAAATTGGGATGATTTTGTGAACGAAAAAAATGTGGATGCAATTAAAAATGTCTATCGCTTTCACTGCGAAACATTTAAAATACTAGATTTATTCGAATCCAAGCCCCCCCCCCCCAAATTCTCAACAAGTTTTCGTGCAAAATGTAAATTAAGGATTTATTGATTTTCTATTTTATGAAATTAAAATAATTTTTTTTATTGAGAACTAATAAAAAGTGAATATGTTTGTTTATTTTACCTGGATTGTAAACTTTTAAATACATATTTGAACTTATTATTGCTCTAATTGCGCCATTCAACGAATTTTTCTTCCTTCGATTTTAAGCCGCAACCGATTTTCAATTGCATTGGGGAAAAAGTGGGGCTTAGATTCGAGTAAATACGGTTGTCGATTGATTGCTTTTTTTTTATTTTTTATTAACGTAGTATTAAGGACTCGAACCCACGACCCTAATCAATCAATCGAATTATTAATTTTTCAATATTACCGAAAGTGATATTCCTTCGCCACACTTGTGTAAAATTTGAAGATAGCAAAATTCTGGCTTTTCTTCGAACCAAACTGTCGATATGGAATTTCGACTTCGCAGGGATTTTCGTGAAGTGGTTCCGAACCGTGAAAAAAAGAATTTTAGAACAAATCATTCCGGCGATTCTAATTTGTTTATTTATTCGGAAGGACACATGCAGCAAATACTTTCTGAGGAAGTGAAATATGAAAGCATTTCAGTTTTTTAGGAAAACCTTGATTAAGATCGGATTTTTGAAGGGACGGGCAATATGTGTGTGTAGCGATGCGCGACCGCCGCCACGCGATTTTCTGCCCACTTGTTACATAACGAGTCATAATCACTCGCTACTCAATCTTTTTTTTTTTGTTTCCGTTTCAGCTTGATCGCCCGACTGAAGAGGATTCAATCACTTTTTTCGGGAAAATAACTTTTGCCACTTGTCCGCCGATTCGGAATAGGGTGACGTAACTAGTCGTAATAGCTTCCAATGAATCTGAATTATTTGGTTCCGATAGAATGACGCCTCGTGGGCCAAGTGAAGAGGAAGGCCCCGTGACAACCCTACCCTCGAAGTCCCATTTCCCGCAGAGATGTTTGATTCGTATCCTAGTGTGTGTGTGTGTGTGTGTGTGATGTGGTTCTTAAGAATAAAATTAAACGAATTGTGTAAAGAGGTAAATTGAGCTCACAACCTGTAATGAATGCTTATATAAATTACCTTTTCTAAACTAACTTTGAACTATTGATTTACGAAATAAGAAACTGTAATGCATGTGGATGGCCTATACTCTGTATGTACACACTCCAAATGTAGAAGTCTGAACTAAATGCGAAACAGAAAAATGTCTCAATTTTCATGAAAATTTGCAATTATGATTCATACATCTATTTATAGTATAGCGTTTTTAAAATATTCATTAAAAAATTAATTTTTTATTTTTAACACGTTGTAACGTTTTCCCGCCTCGCTGCTACAAGAGCAGTTTTCCTATGCAGATAGCATTACGCCGTTTATATCTACACGTGTACCTCTAAAATATTGAGGTATACATTCATCTGACATCATGCCAACTACCGATGGCCGAGAAAAAAACCAACAGCTCGATTCCACTTGCGAACCTCGAGTGAAATTCGAGGTGCAAGAAGGGACCGCCCCCACCCCAAGAGAGCGGAGAGACAGTCCACCTGAAATGCTCAAAAAGAAACGTGGTGTTTGCCTCCTCCTTCACAAATAACATGTTCTGTAGAATTGAAAAATATATATATTACTTCTGTCTCTGTCTCACACACATCTATTTTTAAAATTTTCTTCTAAAACACTTATTGTTTTTTAAAAACAAAGCATTCTTTTAAGTAAAGCGTATATTTTAACAAGTGTAATTTTAATTACGTTTTTTTAAACAAATATTTGTGTTTATAAAAGAACAAAAGAATTATTTTTTTAAAAAATTTACTCATTAATAATATTAATCTGTGTTCCAAGTGTCACCTACCCATGCATTATGTTTAGTAACTGGGATATGTACTTGCATTTCTTCACACAAACTGTCCAAATCTACGTCAATCGAGATTAACTGCAATCGCATTACATATTCTGAGCTTTAATTTGTTCCTATACTCTTAATTTTAGTAGCCACTCATGTTGAGAAATATTTTTCACTTATACACGTTGTTCTGAATGGGGCATTAAAATGTTTATAGCTGTGTGTGAGAAATCATGTGTATTTTTCGTGAATTTGCAACCTAAAATTTAAGAGCTGTTCTGGCTTTAATTTAGATTTATAACATCGAATCTGTTGATATGTTGCTAAGTTGTTCCCTCTCTTTTATTGTACGTGTTTTTTTCACAAATAAAAAAAGGTGCATTTTCCATTAAAAAACTATTTAGTTTTGCAGGACATTGTACTAACGAATATAAAACTATCTCGTGGAACCCAAGATAGTAAATAAAATATTCACAATCTAGTAGGTAATATATATATAAATAAAAAGTATTGCAAAATAAAGTTATGATGTATACATAAAATTTGTGTTTATTGACAAGGATGATCTTTTTAAATTCCTGTGGGTAAACAAACTTTATAGAGTCCATTTTGTGCATTCACATTTATAAGTTTCTGTTTTAGATTTTTTTTGTCCGTAGAACACGTTTGAAGATTACTGTTGTATAACTATATAATGCCGCTGAAACTATGATCGAGCGAGATAAAGGGCTATTTTATCTATTTTTTTAACACGCTTTTATGTTTCACTTGCATGTAACGGAATCTTGGAACTCGATTTTTACCCACTTAAAAAGGTCAGATTAATTCGAAATTTTGCTCACTTGTCAAGGCTCGATGACATAATTTCATAATTTTGTTCCATTGTCCTCATCAGGATCGTCAGGAATCACGATAATCAGATTTGGCGACAATTAAATATTTCACTTCCAGATTTGGCAACTTATTGCACATACAATTTTCAGATTTGGCGACTAATTCGATGTACCATTTTCAGATTTGGCGACTAATTCCATATAACTTTTCCAGATTTGGCAATTAATTCCAGATTTAGCGACTAAAAGACCCTACAGGGAGTGTTTTTAATTAATACACTTGTGGTTTATAAAAATAAAACAAACAAAAAAGTGTTCGGTATGTGAGAAAGTGGAGAGTGGGTGTGTGTTATCAATTTCTTACTATAATATAAACATTTTTCTGAAAATGCAAAGAAAAAAAATAGACTCGTGTTGTGAAAAAAATAATTTATGTTCTATCTGCTAAATATTTTTTATTTATTGGTACGGTTATTTTGTACTGAAAAACAACATTTTTTTTTTACTTAAATTAAGAAAAAAATGTTTTATTAAGTGAAAATCAATAATTAAAAAGTTTACGAGAAAGAAGTTTTGGAGAAATCGATTTGTTTAAATAGTCCTTTTAGGTCTTTTTCGTTCTATCAATTCATTTTCGTGCGTATCTTTGACATTCTGCATAAATCGTCGCATGTTGCGTTGTTTTTTGCTCCTTCCATGTCAAATAAAAGGCCAAAGTTGAGGAAGAAAATAATTAGAATTCTGTCCTTTTTTCTTTCTTTTGCTCCTTCGACTTTTATTAGATTTTATTTCAAAACTACCAAATAATGTGGCGTTTTGTTTAAAGACTTCCGCATTATTTTTATATTGCCATCGATGATCGTTGGTAAAAATTGACTAAAATTTTAAAAATATTGTAATAATTATATGAATCATTTGATAGAAAGCAAAAATATAAACTTAAAGATTTAAAAAGGTACTGAATATACAAAAGACTGAATTCGTCATCAATTCAGTACAAAACATTCATTACTTAAAAGTTGGTTTCGGTCCCCCCCCCCCCCACACACACAGGGAAGCTGTATCACAAACATCAAATACTCAATTGTGTAAATCAGCTGTACATTTCATAATTACCGTATTTATTCTAAATTAAGCCGTGATCGATTCTAAGCTGCACCTCAAATTCTCAACAAGTTTTTGTGAAAATTGGTTTATTGGGTATTCTATTTCAATGAGTGATGGTAGGGTGGTAGAGGCCCAGATGGACAACAGTCATCATTTGTAACCAGTTGACATATAATCCGAAGTTCCCAGTTTTTCTGAGAATGCAACCGAGAATAACATTTGACCTTTGAAATTATTCAAATCATGATCTTATTAAGGCTGAGTCGAAATCTGGTCGAGGCCCTGGGCCCGAAACCAGTTGACCCATGCCTTAAGATGTCCATGATCCTCTCTTGGTTGGATTTGTTTTCTCTTGTCTCATTCATCTTTCATTTACGACGAAGAAATGCTTCTAATAACATAATATAAAGGCATGATCCAGTAATGTCCATAGTAATATGAGTATAGAAGCATGCTTTCAAAATATTCAAATAGTATTTCATTTCAAAGGCACGCTTTATTGACATCGCATTATATAGTCACTTTGAACCATGATCAAGTGATAAGGGCGACACCTAAGCTGGATGACCTCCTCAGCAAGCTTCCACGCTACGCTCTGGCAGGAACTTAAAACATCGACACGTATAACATGCGTCAGCCTCCTTAACGCGGCAGGTCTTCTGTGGCACTAGGATTCGAACCAGCTACACGGTGGCCACGAGTTCGTGACCATGGCCAAACATTTGTAGAAAGACCGTTGCTAATCTTGAGTGAGTGAATATTAACGTCGCATTATTCAGCTACTCTAGGGCTTTGGGCGACGGATAAACCATAATCAAGTGACGAGGACGACACCTGAGTTGGCACCCCTCTCCTAACTTCTGCACCACAGCAACGGGAAAATGTTTGATCTTCGAAAGATTTAACGTGCATCACTCCCCTCCCTACACGACAGGTCTTCAGCGGTTCTTGGCTGGAACTCATAACACGCCGGCCTCGAGTCCGTTGCCTTGATCATTAGGCTACCGCTGCCATGTTGCTGATCTTGAAGACAACAGAATCGTACACTACTTATAATTTATTGCACGTAATGAAAGAGTATTCTACTTAGGATCAATTATTACCTCTGAAACAGAATATCTCATAAAATTCAGAATTGATTATACCTGGCAAATAAGGCTTTTTATGGACTGAGTAGGTTTTTAAAATCTTTAATTTCTTTCAGAAACACATTTTTTTAAATTTATAAAATTCTTATTAGAGCAGTTCTGCATACGCACCTGAGACCAGGACAATTACTAAACTGGAAGATTATCAAATGGCGTCTTTTGAGAGAAAAATACTTCGAAGTATATTTGGAGGTGTAATCGAAAACAATAGCCGGAGAAGAAGATGTAATGTTGTATTATATAGAATTTATAAACAACCTGACATCATTAAATACATAAAAAATAAATAGAATAAATTAGATCGCCTATATAATTCGAATGCCAAATGATAATGTTGTCAAAAAGGTTCAGCAGTTCAAAGTCAATGGGATTCGGAATCGTGGAAAACTAAGGCTGAGATGGACGGACTCAGTGGAATCAGACTTTGGGATCATAAACGAGAAAACTCTGAGAACGAAAGTAAGCAAGAGGTCATTATGGAGGAATCAAGGGAAGGGGCACGGGGGTCTTGTCTGATATGATGATGAAAGAGGATTGATTAATCTTCTTTTATCTTCCGATCTCCTTTTCAGATTCGATAGGAATACAGATTAAACTAATGAGCGTTATTGTGATTATATTGTTACGAATTTTGTGTATAATGAATATTTTAAATATAGTGTAAATAATTTAAGTAATACGTTTATATTAATTTCTGTTGTATTTATTTTATATTAAAATTGTAATATTTGCAAGGAATGCCGTTCCTTTCATTATAATGGTGATTCAATGGAAACTTGGCAAAGTTGGCAATTATTTTGGCGAGTTGGCGACCCTATAGATGCTTCTGGAAATTACTGGAAAAATCTACTAATGCTGCGATCTATGACGTAAGTGGGTTTTTCGAGAAAAATGTGTGTGGACTATAAATAGAAACCTCTCACTGAAGCGGAGTTAGTATTGTTTTGACCATGTAAGAGAGTTTCCACAAGGAAACAGGCACTCCAATAACCATTCTACGTATATTGTTTTGACCATTGAAGAGTGAATATTGTCTTGAGCTGTTGAAGAGTTGCTTCGATCGAGCGATTGCTTGCGAATCCACCACGAATTTGTATTTCTAGACACTGATAGTTGCGTCTAAGTGACGTAGAAGGTGTGGACTTTCTGGGATTTGTTTTGCAAATTTTACTGTTGTATCTTGCAATTCTAAAGATTGTTTTTCGACAATAAATTCTCATCGCTGTTAAAGAACTGTTTTGTTCTTTGAGATTAACAGCATAAAATCCTCGAACCCCGATCTACGTAACAATATTTATCTTCCCCAAAGTACACTGAAGTGGATTGAGATTTTGGTCCCACGTGTCTTGAGATGAGTTACAGAGGAGCTGAAATATGTTTGTTTCCCGAAGTAAAAGGGCAGGAAGACAAAGGGAAGGATCGAAAATAGGCAGGCAAGGCCGCTCGTTCCGTTGTGTGTCACTGGCAATCGGTGTCGAGGTTAGCAGTCTTGGTTTCTCCGTGACTCAGCCGCCTGTGACTGTCGTAGATCTCGACGGTTAAACGTCCCTTTGACGAGATTTGCATCACGACTGCTCGAGGGTTGCTGGAGTAGACGTAGAAAAGGCGCAGGAGCAATAGAAATCACGATTCAAGCTTGGAGTTTTGACACATTTTTTTTATAAAAAAAACTAATTAAAACGGAAGTATTTGTTAAATCTTAAAAAGTAACGTTCACAGCCTTGGGTTTTCTTTTCTTTATTCTTAAGCTAACTGGCAAAAAATGAAGGGGGGGGGGGAAATGTGGTGATTAATAAAAAAAATACAAAAATCTAATGTAATGCAATGATTTTTGTGTATGTGTTCTCCACGTTTGGAGCAAAAGAGATTCTTTATTATTTACTTTTTAAATTGGATTGGTGTTCTATTTATGTTGTTTCTTTAGAGCAGAGGTCGCCAACACAAATGACCTCACGGGCCACTTCGGAAAAACATGAAAATCCCGCGAGCTGCATATAAAAAATATATATTTCTTTATATTATTTCTCATTTATTGGAGTGAAAATTTAAAACTGAATGATTTATATATATATATGCGGCGGTTATTATTGTTTTCATTATTTTTCATGTGTACAAGCATAATAATACAATGATCAAATAATGTTTAATTTATTTAATTACTGAGATATTTGTTTCAAAACTCTTTCACTAAGTTTTTGCAAGTCGATCTCAATCTGGGTATTTGTGCATTGTAATGGATGTTACAGGTTTTCGTCCGTTAAGTTGGAGTACGATTTATGTTTAAGTTCGATCCCAGTACACCACTGAAAACCCGCTGTGTAGGGGAGCGATGCACGTTAAATCTGCCGAGAGCTCAAACGTCCTTCCGTTGGTGTGGTAGTTAGGAGAGGGGGGGGGAGTGCCAGCTCAGGTGTCGTCCGCGTCACTTGACCATGGTTCAAAATTACGCGGGCCGTCCCCAAAAAGCCCTCGTGTAGCTGTACAGTGGGACGTTAATATTAACTCACTCACGATTTATGTTTAATACATTTCATTTTCGGAAGAAAGAAAAAGATTCGCAGTAACAGAAGCAACGTGATAAAATTGAAACATTCCGGGATTAATTTGTTAAAAAAACCAACTAAAAACAAAAATATTCTACAAATTAGTCGTATTTTGTAAAGTTATAAGGAACGTCTTGGGCCGCAAAATTAATCAAGGCGTTCCTTGGGCCGCGGTAGCCAAGTGGTCTAGGCATCGGATCATGGCTAGCGTGTCATGAGTTCGATCCCAGTACCACTAAAGACCCGCCGTGTAGGGGAGCGATGCACGTTAAATCTGTCGGGAGCTCTAACGTCATCCCGTTGGTGTGGTGTGGTAGTTAGGTGAGGGGGATGCCAGCACAGGTGTCGTCCGCGTCACTTGACCATGGTTCAAAATTACGCGGACCGTCGCCAAAAGCCCTCGTGCTGCTAAGACAGTGCGACGTTAATATTCGCTCGCTCTTTCACTCACTGGGCCGCGGGTTGGCCACCTCTGCTCTAGAGCAGTGATTTTCAAACTGTGTTCCATGAACGAAATAAAAATTCGAAAAGAAAACTCTAAATATGTACAAACAAAAGAGATTCACCTTCTCTATGGAGTTAGGTATCGAAAGCCGTGTTTCCCAACGCTGGACCCACACTCCACGAGAGGAACCTTAAAAAATATATTCCTTTTTTGTAATTTTCTGCAAATTTTAATATATATTTTTTGATTAAATATAAATAATTTTTTTTCTTTATATGTGTGTACTACGGTCATTTATATTCTGCTGTTTATTATGTCATGGGTTCCGTTAAATAATTTTATACTCGTTATAAATTTTGCCGAATACACAGAAGTCTCTCACAGTTATAAACATTTTGTGCAATTCTGAACAATTATTCAGTTCTCAATGTGTGTGGGAACAAAAACAAAATACAGAAGCAAATTAAAGTAGAATATGAAATGTGAATGCATATGGCTTCTATAGACCTAGATTTCGACAGTTTGTGTAAAGTAAGTTAGCCCATCACTAAATATAATGCAAGGGTAGGTGGTACATGAAGAATGAATGAATGCTATCACACAGTATATAAATTACATTTACTTTATGTTAATATTTTTAAAAAATAATTTAAATTCACCTTAATTGTATTTACGTGAAGTAACTGTTTTATGTTGTAAAATTTAAAATAGTATTTAAAGATATATTATTCCAAACTTGGTTGGGGTTCTTATAGAAACGCGTAGAAGCGTAGTTTCAAAGGAGCCGTGAGACGACAAAGTTTGAAGACCACCGTTCTAGAGTTGTACGCGTTCAATGGCGTAGTATCAGTGGGGGGGGGGGGGGCAGATGTGTAACTACAGTACCACTAATAGGGTTTTCATTTCTAAAAAAAAGGGCCCGGAAGGAGTTTCGATACGGGATCCACTCAGAATTAGCCACGCCAGCGACGCGTTCATTGTATATATGTATATATTTCTTTGTTTCAGTAATTTAAGTTATATAATAGATCCGAGATATCTTGTAGACTAGATCGTCGTTCTATTTCTCACGTGACGTCACCCTTCCAATCAATTTTGTTCCAATTAAAGTAGCCTTGTAATTAGTATTCGATGATGAATCCCAAACCTTTTGAGTGATAGGTGTTGATGTTCGGTTTCAACCAGCAGTAAGCACTGGAATTGTTTTTTCATTTTTAAACAGAAAATAATCTTTCCTTTTTTTCCTCATCTGTGTTTTTGTTTTGACAAAAACAACGCTTATTGTTCGGCTCAAAGAACTTTTAACGTCCTTAAAATGATTTTTTTCCCTGGAGTGTTATGAAACTCGCGTTCTCTGTTGAGTGTTCGACATGGAAAATGGATAGATGGCCGCAATTAACCCCTTCACGGATCGAAAACCCCCACAAAAACTGTTTACGCCTTTTGCAGTCCGTTGCAGTTTCCTTCAGTTTTTAAAATCCCCATAGCATGATTGTGTTATATTTATAGTACTGAAGAGCCGCTTCACCGTATCCAATAAACCTTAATTGACTAGAGTTTTGCGAAATCGTCCACTGCTCTCTCTCTCTGAGAAAATAAATAATGAATAAGAGGCAGCGTGACGACTCAACAAAAGGGAACTAATAAACAGATGTAAGATATCCTTTGGGAACTGGTATTGGATCTCACGTACGAAGAATTCGTCATTTCGATCTTATTTTTGAAATAATATGTGCGGCGCGCGGTGTCGTGGCTGTAAAAGGGCTCGGGGAAGAAGCAGGCATGATCTTAAAATTTCAACACTTTATGAAATATGCAGTTTTACAGTTTAACTTTGTAGCAATCTGAAAACCTAACCCTGTAATGGTCTTGCCTGCGCGTCTAATGGTGTAGGAGGATTGGAAGGAACACTAGCCATAGTTCAGCAAAATCTAATTTATCCACAATATTAAAACACAAATTCAATCGATCCAGTCTAAGAGATGCTCCCAATTAATCACTAGTCAGACAGTATAGGAGATAAGCTAGATATGAGAAAACTGTAATACACTAACCACACTCACTCAAGGCAATCATTTTGACTTAATAGTTATTTAATCTGGACTTAATCCCAGTGACAATTCGTCACCTTAAGTAATTCAATTATTAAATATATGCGATTCACATTCACTTTGATTAATCTCTGCTTCGATAGCCGTCTGTCCTAATTTGAAAACCTATATAGTAGTCCTAATTAACATAATCACATTTTATTCTTCGCGAAGAGGAGTTTTATAATAAAATAATTTTTAAAGACCAGACATTCCCCCAAAGGGTAACGAGTAGAAAGAGCTCAGATAGAACCCTTTATCGGAAAAACTAGATTGTTGAAATTCACTCATCTTCGGTTGGAGCTCTTTGTTACTATCCTTACGTAATCCCGATAGCTCAGTCAGCTCCAAGATTTTTCATTTCCCTTATTCCTGGTGGATTCTACGACGACTATTAAATCTGAATAAAATATAGTTGAATCAAAAATGAATAAAAAAGGATTTCCATGGAAAGTAGCACAAACCCGAGATAAATACACCACAGTTAATAAAATTTAAATAATTAAATGTTCCTTGGTTGGCCCCTTAACATTTGATCTATGAACCGGTCCGCGGCCGGGTAGTGGGGTTGAGTACCACTGATTTAGAGGATTAAAAACTTCTTGTTGGGGTTGAAAAATTCCTGTGAAATTTAACAGAAAAATTTGCAGAAGATTGCTGCAAAATTTTTGCTGCTGTAAAATAATTTAAAATAATTTCTTAACGGTTTTTTTTTAAAACTGTGATAACAAGAAAATGAAGAAAGTAATGTGTATTTTCTAATAAGCGTTTGGATCACGAGCATTGTGAAGTTGATCCCACATTCGAATTTGCTAAGCATAGCCTGAAAACTCTAAAACTTATTCTTAGCCACTCATTAATGGTGTTGTTGACGAATGAAAAATAAAAACAAATGTCTGTCAGGTTGTAATTCACTTATTAGTATTCCCTGCCTCTGTGGGCTTACAGCGTACACACACACAGCAAGTGGGACGGGAATATATCCCTTGTTTCATCGCTGGATGTTTGAAATAAAAAAAAGTAAGTCTTGTGTTGTGAAACCGAGTTTAGATGTTTCTCTCCTGTCGCGGGCGATGAAAGGAGCCAATAAATCAGCTCTCGGTGCAGAATTTTCTTTTTCTCTTCACGGAAAAAAGGTTAGAACTGTCGTTCTGCTGAATGGCAACGTCTGCTCGTCATTTGGCTGGCAAGAAACTGGGGATTTACGATCAGTTCCGCTGAAGGACTTTTATTATTTATTTATTTTATCTTTCGCTCCACAAAAAGTCTCAGAAAACGATGCAATGCTTTTGTCAGTTTACCACCTCTTTTTGGTATTGTTTTCGGGGGGGGGGGCAGGCGCAGAATATCAAATCTTGATCCCACTTCACAATTTTCAATTTACGGGCGTGCTTTTCTTTTTTTATTTTTTATTTTAATGAAGGATCACAACGATAATGAAAGGTATCCGACTCGATTCATTTCACTGAAGTTTTCACTCAGTTTCTTCCTCGCTACTTCACTGTAATTATGCCACAAGCTTACATCTGGACATGAATGATATGACCAGATATGTCGGTTAGGATCCTTGGCTTCCAATTCACACTTACTGGTCAACTGCCGACAGTGTCCTGGCGCAAGAATTGAGCCGTTCTAAAAACACATTTGGAATTTATAAAATTGTTGCATTCGTTCGTTTATCTTTTGAAAGGTTACACAATTCAGAGCATCGTGAAAGGGTTTTAAAAAGACATCAATAGCGAATTTTGATTTTTCCCACCACAGAGCCGTTTTAACCTTCCCGGCGCCTTTGGCACTTCTAATTGTTACGCTCCCCACACTATTCCAGCCCCTTTTCCTTTTGGTTTTTACCTTGCCAGTTTTGGTTCGGGAATGAATTTTCCTTAACTCTCTTGCTCTTTTTCCTTTCTTTGTTTTTACTGTTTGGAGAGTCTTACAATTCTCCACCTCCAATGGGCCTTGCTCTGGACTAGCAACCGCAAGGAAAGGGTAGTAGCGTGGTTTGGTCGCTCTTACTCATTTCTTATCTTACGGCATCACGGACCACCCACCGTTTTTTAAATTAGTACATTGATGAAATCGTCTGCAATTACAGTATAGAGTATACATTGTTGTATGAACTGTTTTCAACTTGTTAATTATCATCTTTTTCATTGCTTATCGCTTTACTATCCTTTGCTTTTCGACAACAGTTTGCTTTGTTGTCACTGTCACTGTACTTGTACAACAAAGGTTTTCTTCGATCTTTAATCATCGCAAAATCGTTAATGACATCAGTGTACTATAATATCATTTCGAGTGTATAACAAAATCAACCTATTAAGTTTTTCGTTTTCCATAGTAGATTTCATTTCAATCTTTACTCTCTTAGCGCAGAAATACTTCTCTCGTGACTCGCTGGGCAGTCGTACGTTAGCTCTAGTTTCAATTTTTTCTCTTTTTTTCCCCGCACAATTTTTACGCCCTAGGAACGAGCCTAAGTAGAAAAATGGGCCTGTTTCACCATCAGTATTACGCAGATCATTCATGAAGTGAACCGCGAAAAAAGTATTGGGCTGTATTCCAGAAAAAAAACACCATAAATGAATTTTTTTTTTTTTTTTTTTTTTTTGCTATGACAAATAGAATTAATAAAAAAATTTAGCAAAAGGCTGAATAACGACGAGCCTAAGATACTGAACTCCTCACGTTTTCATATCGACGCATTAATTTGTACCCACTACCAATTTCAATAGTGGTTACGGTCGTGAATTCGTAGCTGCATCATTTTTTCCGAGCCATGTACTGGAGTTTCAGTCCATTGTGTCTAGGTGAACTATGGCTCGAAATCCTCCCGGTGGCCTGGGTGTCGTCATCGTCAGTTGACCGAGATTCAAACTTGCGAAGTCAGTCACCAATAGCTAGTGCAGCTTCTGAGTGCGACATTAATAAAAAATCAATCATCCCCTCCCCCCGATCGGTACAATACAGACGGTTTGCGGTTACGAACAGGGACGTTTTTAGACATTTTGTGGCCCTGGGCCCCTATGCAAAAGTAGGCCCTACCTTTGATCCTTAAGAGTAGACAGTATATATATATAGCATGCATTGCCAAATACTTGTTCAAACGGTCATTCGAAACAAATAAATGTGCACGACTCATTTTCTCACAAACCTAGGCACAAACCGACTCGACCGACGGCTACATTTCGCCTAAATGAGTTGAATGATTGTTTGTGGTATTAGGCCTAGGCCTAGACAGGGACAACGGTCATCACATAATAATACAGTCTTACCACTTTTGCCAGTTGACATGCAGTTTGAAATTCCTTTTCCCCCCAGAGAATATGTTCGGGAATTTTGTTTGACCTTCCAGTTCATGATCTTGTTAAGGCAGAGTCGAGAACGAAACGAGGCCTCCCACCAAGGGCGAGGACCGGCCTATTCCTTAAGACGTCCCTGGTTGCGAATGGTTTGAAAAACGCAGCTTTTAATTGTTATTTCGTAAAAATGAAAAATGTTCCTCCGCTCACCATTTAATACATGAAATGCATAACTCTTGGGAAAAAAACTGTGTAGATATCTGGATTTTCATTTATGGAACAGACAGAATAGTGGTGTGGAGGGGGGGGGGATAGTATCGCAAAGAGAACCCGATCGTAAATGAATCGTTTCACCAAACCACCACTTTTATTTCAGCCCCTTTTCTCTCTGTGTATGTGTGTGTGGGGGAGGAGGATGAGCGAATACTCAACAAGTGCGGAGGGGAAGAGTCCATCGAAAAATTCATAATCTCTTCTCCCCTTTCGCCCCCCCAGTGAGCCGCAATTGAACCTCCCCTTTCCTCGGATTATGAGGGGGTATTATCGAGCATATTGAGCAATTAGTCGTCTCATTTCATCGCCCCTTCTGTTGGGGGGAGAAGGCGCCCCCTACCTCTCCCCCTTCCGGAGATGGCTTTTCATTGTCTTCCGGTGGCATGCCTCCGTAATCGTCTGCGAGAGTGAATTTTTTATTGCGGTTTTCGCTTATGAGAGAGGATGAGCGGGGAGGGGGATGTTTAATTTCGCGCGCTTCGTTGAGCCCCTCGCGTGACGCGTCGCTTCATCTTGCGCCAATCTGGGGCCCCCGATTCTCGCTTCCGTTTTTTCGTTTTCGCTAAACATTTATGTGCGCTCATTGCATCTGTTGAAGTATTATCTAAATATTAAACATTTTTTCTTCTTCTTTCATGCATTGCTGACTCCTTGTTACTGCTATGGGTACTTTTTTCTATGTTTCTACCGGAAAAAATGGTTGCTTGGGTTGAAACAGTGTTTATTTATTTTTATTGGATTTCGTTAGGCGTGAAACGTAAAATGTGGAAATTATTAAAAATTGAGCCAGAAATATCAAAAGTTGGCTAAATATAACTAGATATGAGCAGAATAGAGCACATTTAATTTATTTTCTCTGGGTAAAAAAATGCGAGATAATGTTAGCTATTGAATTTTCTTTGGTATGTATATCCCCCCCCCCCCGTGTCTTCAAGAAGGAACCAATTAGAGTGAAAGTTTCCGAACACTAATTGTGATATCCAGTAGCGTAACGGAGAATGTTTGCGCCCCCTTGCAAAGTCGGATTTTGGGCCCCAAGCCGGACTTTACAAAGGGTACGTACTTGGTGATCAAGCTTTAGGTTTCCTAGAATCCTACCCCTCCCTCTTCCGCGATGCCGGGGTTGCGGTGTGTGTGTACGTTATGCTACTGGGGTTACAGCCGACCTATTTCACGAGCAATTTGCACGTGGCTGTAAACTGGATTATTCCCCTTTCAGTTTTTTCTCTTTCGTCCTGTCAGTTTCAGGTGTGTCTTGCGAACATATTGAATCGTGGTGGCAGTTATAACTGCACACCCGAATTCCCCGATAGCGAATTCGAACAAGAAAATTTCATACAATAATTTCGTCCTATTTTTGAAAATGTACTTTGTTATTGTGGACGATAGATTAATTTTTTCTGTTGATTTCACTCCACAGTGATTTGGATGCATTACGTGGTTAGGGAGTTGCCCCCCCCCCCTCTTTTATTATTTGCCACAGTTGTCGCGTTGCTTCTAATGCCACCTGATCCAAGGTGTCAGATCGAGACCCATGAAATTTATCGTGTGAAGGGGCTAGATTGTTACTTCTGTTGTTAGCCGTAGCTTTGAGCACTCTGCAGGTGACAATTTGGCTCGGTTCCATCCCATATTCGAGGGAGAATACCCTGGGGATGGTTAGGGCCTCCCACCTCTCTTTCCCTTCCACCAACCTATCAAGAGGACTTGCGGCTCATCGAATATTCAACATGCTCCCATGCCACACAGGCGCTATACATTTACAAAACTTCCATACCTTCTTCGCCATTCGAACCCAGACCCAACGGCACAGCAGTCAGCGTCGCTAACTACTATACCGGATGGGCGAAATTTTTAAATGCACTACCCATTGGTTTCTGATCCTCTGCCAAGAGGCTTGGATTTAAAACTAGTGTATTGAAAAAAGGATAAAACAGTAAAATAGCATTTTTAGAAGCACATATATATCTCGTGATTTTTATTTTCTCTCTCAACTTGTAGTAGTTTGTAATATTATTTTTATCGTATAAAGACCCTTTCAAAAGTTTCCGATTTCAGAAAAATTGTTGTTTTTGTTTGATATTTCTATAATTAGTAGTTAATTACGAGCATTTTTTGCACAAATAATTCATACACAAATTTCGCAATAACTGAAAAATTGGCTCCTATCAGTACTAATGAATGTCTTTTTCCTAGGTTCGATTCTGTTCTGTTTCCTAACTGTGCTCTGTTGCCACCGAAGATCGCCAAATGATCCTGCGCGACACCCCCAGAAGGAAACACGCATTCTAGAGGTGAGTTCAGACACATTTTCTTTTTTTACATGAAAACATTTGGCTTGGCGTTCTCGCATTTATGTTCTACAGAGATTATTCTGCCGCTGTTGTAATGATTATGAATATTAGTGTGGATTCAAGGTTGTCTTCGCGCAATGCTAATGGAATAGAACCTGAATTTGAACTGTTCCAACATAAATATTGAATTCTGACTTTCCTGTCCTGTGGGGAGTAACGTATTTTAATTTTTGGAAGGGCATAAATTGTGATCCGTATATCATTTTCTATGCTATGATGCAGTGGTCAAACTTTATCGATTCATGTAACCCTTCAAATTATAAGATGTGATAGGGAACCCCACATCCTATATAGCCTTAGTATATTCTATATTTAAAATATAAGCCAACATGTTTTAGGAACTTGTACGTAATGGAAATTAAAGAAATTTATTTAAAAAATTTTATATTAAATTTTTTTAAAAATAATACTAATGTAGTTTAGTCATTAATAGCATTAATTCGTTCTCCAGCTGTCGTCTGTCCTTACATTATATTTAGTAACTAGAATATTTCTTTGCATTTTCTTATACAAAGTGTCGGAGCCTAGGTTTATTGAAGTTATCTGCAGTCGCATTTTATATTCTGCATTAATTTGCTCCTATATTTTGTTTTTGTTTGTGCACACACGTTGACAGATATGTTTAACTTAAATCATTATTCAGAATGGCATTAAATGTGTGAGAAACTTTTGAAAATGTGCAGCCCAAAATTAAGAACTCTTCCAGTTTAGATTTCAAAATCTAATCTGTTGATATATAAGTTTATTAGTTGTCCCTTCATCGTGCCTCCACACCACGAGTCCAGGATTCAAATCTCGAGCTGAGCAAGGTCGACTCATCCTTACATCCCTTCAGAGGGTCGATAAAATGAGTACCAAGCTTGCTTGGGAACTGAGCACTGGGGGTTTCGCGTCAGACTGCGCACTTGACCGAAACATCTGCACATGCACCCCAGCGCCTAAGGTCACGAAAGCTGAGATAGGTTCAGCATTCTTTTGGCCCTCATGGGCTGCTGCGCCACTGACTTCAATTCAGTTCCTTCGCCTTTATTGGCCAGCCTACTGATATATTCATTCAAACTTGGGTTTCTCATCTAGGAAATATTATTTTACAGCTTTTGGATGTTTTTTGAAAGCCAAATGCGGTTTTCCAATTTGTGTAAAAGTCCTTACGAACTCTACCAGCTATGTTGAAGACAGTGGCGTAACGGAGAACATTTGGGCAAACCCTGCAAATTTAGGTTTTGTGACCCCAATTTGGATTTTATAACGGGTAGGTTCTTGGCGGCAGTCACGCTTTGAACCCCCTAGAACCCTGCCCGCCCCCCGCGATGGGGGGGGGTATACGTTACGCCATTGATCGAAGAACATTTTACGAAAAGGAAATATTCAGTTCTTTGCTTGTGATTGACTGTAACTGAGCATGCTGTCTTGAGTTCTTGTGTAAGACAGGTGTCTCCCAGTTCAACATGGGGACTGCTGTGTTCATTGTGATGATTTGGGAAACTTGACGAGTTGCGTGAGATTTAAGAAATGAATTTGATTTAGTATGTTTACAGCTATTACTTACAATACATACAGTTTGATACAAGTATTTCAATTTCATAGAATGTTATTGGTGAAGAAGAAGTCAAACACGACGTCTCTTTTCGAGTGTTTTCGGCGGACTGTTCTCTCCACTCTCTTGGGGTGGGGTCAGTCCCTTCTTGCACCTCAAATTTCACTGGGATTTCGGGTTGCAAGTGGCGCGTTGGTTTTGTCATGACCATCGGTTGTCGACGCGATGTCAGATGAAAGAATCTCGCAATATTTTAGGGGTGCATGTGTGGATATGAACGGCGTAATCCTATCCGTGTAAGGAAGTCGATCTGGTTGCTGCGGGGCGGGATAACATTACAATTCAGTCGTAACAAGTGTGAAATGTTTAATTTCAAGACCTGTTTTGTTGTATCAAATAACGAGGGTTATTGCACATTAAGTTAATTTTAGCCGTTAAGTCTTCCTTTAGATTAATTAATTAACGTTGGACTAGAAAACAACACGAGGGTTGTTGTTGACGGACCTCTTAGAGACACGGTCGAATGACGAAGACGACACCTGAAGTGACACGCCTTACTCTCCTAACTTCCGCTCCATGCTGACGCGAGGGCATCCAACACCAGAAGATTGACCGTGTACCGGTCATTTCTGAACGGCAAGTTTTTAAAATGCTTGTGCTTGAAACCGTACTTTGACCGCAGCTGCGGAGACTACTTGCTCACGGCCATGATCTTTCGACTAATCATTCTGTGCGTCATGTGGAAGATATGACGATGTGCCTGCTAACAGATGTCGTCTTTTCTTGCTCTGACCGATGTCCATAGGCTTCCTGTCGTTGTAAAGCAATAATTTGTTGTTACTTATGCCACCAGATCGACAGCAACATCAGATCAAGGTCCTCGATATTCATCGCGGCTAAGGTCTAGATTTTTACGCCTGTCTACAGCCTTAGCTTTGGGCACCGTGCAAGGGACAGTACGATTAGAGCAATAATTTAAACCACGTAAAAGGAATGCTACAGCCTTAGCTTTGGGCACCGTGCAAGTGACAGTACGATTAGAGCAATAATTTAAACCACGTAAAAGGAATGAGTTTAAAGGGAGAATATGCGATGACTATTTGGGGATTAAATCGTGTTCTCCCCTCAATGCATGCGCTTTTTATCTCTCAGGGCGCGCGATGTAGTTAATATCGTTTTCTCTTAAAGGGCAATTACATCACCGGGGAGTGTGGGCGCAAAGTAATTGAGGGCCACTGAAAAATGATGTCGATTGTCCAAATGAGACTTGTTGCGCGCCGCCGACCACGCCCTTTCCTACGCCCCGGGGCGCCACCCCCGACCATCGATCGGTTCTGCGCGTTCTGTCCCTGCCTCCGTAGAAATAATTGGAACGCTGCTTAACGATGACACACCGACTGCACTCGAATTGCTCATATTCGGATCTCTCGAAATGTGGGATTTGAGAATGAATCTTCCCGTTGGCAAATGCTATGATTGAGGTTGGCACCAGCTCAAGGATTCTTAACCAGTTATAACTGTGATTGACGAGTTTTCTCGTCATGCAGGATTTTGTGTCAGGACGAGTATGCTCGTCATGCGTAGTAAGTAGTGACCATTGGCTGTTGAAATGGTTATTTTTGAGAAAAAACATGTTCTCAAATGTCAAGATGTTTAGAATATTTTGAGGACGGCCGGAGTAAAACCAAATGAATAAAAAGTATGAAGATTCATTAATTTTTGTCCCCGTATACGCCTTGGCACTACAGTTAACTGGAAATTGTTGGGTGTGCAAATTAGGAGTACTTTTAAAACTTGTCTGTTACGTTACTGAAATTCTGTCATAAGGATAGGATATACAGAGCGTTACTTAAAATATTTTAATTAATAAACTTTGTTATTAACATATGATTTAAGAATTGTATGAGATATAAAAGAATCCACAAAACCCCTTCCTTCCTCCGCTGGTAGCGTGAGTGCAAAGAAACAGTTTCCTGCTGTGGTCTATGAGCGGCGGGTGTTGCAAGACGCGGTGTTGACATTGACTGACTCGTTATTTCAAGCGCAGGAGATATTGACCTCTATACCTACCGAGAAGGAGGCAACCTTTTCCGTGGAAAAAAGTAGGAAAGGTCTTTATTTCCCTTTGATATTGATTTGGAAAGAGAGCTGATCATACACATATGGGCGGCGGTTGGGCAAGAATGAGAATGTGCGTTTCGCGGAATGCGTGCGCGTTTCGTGTTTACAGTTCTCTTTCGTAAATACTCCTCTTTTTCCCAGAAATCTGGAGCACGTGCTCTCCTCGCTTTGTTTACTCCGAAATGTGACGTCATCGAAACGCTTTCTTCTGACGCGCTTTTATGAAATGTTGGGCTGTCTAATAGAAATAAGTGGTATCGCGTGAATGAATGGAAATACCTTGAATTATAATTTCAACCCAGTATCCATTTGTACATTGCTGACTATATCTACCTGAATTCGCGCCTTTATTTTTAAACTGTTAGTGACAGGTGACGTCATTTGCAAAGGTGCCAACCGTTACTGAATATATTAGCCAGTTAAATGTGATTGACGAGTTTTCTCGACATGTGTAAAACGTAGCGACCATTGGCTATTTAAATTGTAATTTTTGAGAAAAACAAAGCATATTCTCACAGATTTTAAGATGCTTAGAATAAATATTTCGAGATCGGGCCGGAATAAAAAAAATTAGATAAAAAGTATATGAAAAATTAAGATTAAAATTTAGCTCCATATTTTTTTTAATGCGTTGAACGCATTGTTATGTATTCTTCAGTATGTTGGGAAAGAAGCTCATTCATTGTCTTTATAGCACTTTGTTGTTGTTGCTTATGCCACTTTGATCGACAGTGATATCAGATCAAGGGCCACAGAATTCATCGCGGCTAAGGGCTAGATTTTTACACCTGTCGTTAGCCTTAGCTTTGAACACCATGAAGGTGACAGTACGATTGTGCTCGGTTACGCTCCAGTTTTCAGGGAGAACACCCTGGGGGTGGTCATAGACTTCCCCCCTTTCTTCCTATTCCACCCACGTCACGAGAGGATTTGCAGCTCGACGGCTATTTAGAGTACCTCCATGCCGCGAAGGCTCTAAGTAGGTAAGAAAAGCCGATTCTGCGGTAAAGGCACAGGCTCAGGCGCAGAGTTGAGTTGTTTTCATCCTGTGGAGGCGCAGGCGCGGAGTTGTTTCCCTTCTGTGGATGCTGCGTGGAGTTGAGTTGTTTTCACCTGCTGTTGAGTTGTTTCCCTCCTGCTGCTAAGTTGAGTTGTTTTTTTAAATGTGTAAAAAAAGTTTATTGAAATGTTTAAAGTGCTCATGGCGCCACCTATTGGTTAAACTATACACTAATTATTAGATTTTAAAATGATTGAAAAAATAACGCTCAAATAAAAAAAAAAAAAAATCCAGATTCAAACTCACAGCCCCAGAACAAAATGTCTCCATAGGACAATAGTTTTTCAGTTACGCTAACCATTGTCCTATGAAGGCATGCAGACCTGAAGAAAACTTAGGTTTATAATCTCATGAATTTAATTTTGCAGGCGAAGCAGATGGCGACATTTTCTTAATTAAAATGAAATAAAAAAAAATATTTCACTTATATTATTTTAATAATTTGTAAATTTTAATGCGGTATAATGATTACACATACACAGTAAAAATGTGACGTAGAATACTCGTAATCAGCGTGTGAACGGTTTACGATTGAACTTGTCTTAGCTTGTCTGATCTTGATTCTACAAGACGGCGACTGAATTCTACGTCAGAAATGATCTCAATGCTTAGAGCGGATGGATACATTGTTGGCTTTAAAAAAAGTTTATTTTTATAAATCTGAAGCAAAAAGAATAATTTTTTTTTTTATAAATATGGTTATATTGTTAATTTTATTCATACTGCTTTCTAGTTTAATTTATGTTGAAATAGTTTCATTTTAAAAGATAAATATCAGTATACATCTTTCAAACAAATTATCTTAGTATGTTAAGCATAAGTGATATTTTAAATATATTTTGTATAAAAGAAAGGAAAAATTTATGTTTATGTGCTTAAAGCAAACTCTTTGCCTTTTCCAAAGAGTATAAATTGTATAACTATTCATTGCAATAACCATTTAGTTAAAATATTTTTTAATTGAATAGAAATAAAAAAAAATATTTATTATACATTGTTTTAATAACAAATTGTAAATTTTAATTCGGTATAATGATTACACATACGCAGCAAAGATACAAAGTAAATTGTTTATTCAGAAATCAACATCTTGTATTGCGTTTTACATTACAATTGTATATATATATATATATATATATATATATATATATACATTACAGGAGAACAACAAATTATAAAATTGATTTCAGTATAAGGATTACACAAAAAGATACAAAGTAAGTTGTTTATTTACAAAAGCAGCATTCCATTTCACATTACAATCTTTTATTTACATTACAAAAATCACATTATTGTGTCATCATTGGATTTTATGTCTTACTGCTCATCGAATAGGTCTAAATTCATCAATGACCAATGTCCATGGGCAAGCGTAGTAATGCCATCATCATTAATAAACCTTTTGTCATCTTTAAAGGACAGAGCAAGTTTGTTTTGCTTTATGGAGTGTATTGAATGAAATTTGGATCTAATTAAGTTCATGTCAACATATTTTAATTTTTGATTAAAAAGACAGGCTTTGTAGTCCTCAAATGTTATTTTATTTTTTATAGTTTGTTTTTTAATTCCTTTTAACCGCTTTTCAATCTTATGGTTTGTTTTGTAGGCATACATTTTCGATTTTAATCCTACATATTCTGTCATAATATTTCCCTTGTTTTCATCCTTCATTTTCCCGATGACTTTTTTGTTCACTAGAGGTAAATTGTAAATGTTGTTTTTATCATAATCTGAAGTATCATATAAGTTAATATCATTTTTCATGTCACTGTAAAAATCATCAGTTTTTATTTCATAGATAAAGGAATCGGTGTCTGTATACATGAGCCTTACTTTCGAGTCGTAACGGTGCTTCATGTACTCATAGTGAAAAGAATACATTAGAACTTTTGATAAGTCTAAAATTACCATTCCTACCTGTATTGGTTTCAAAAATTTGATTTGGGTTTTTTTAGATGGACGGCCATTAAGTTTTCAGAAAATATTGTGCGTCGATTAAAATTTGATTTCGCTATTAACTTTCGAGCCTGCTCTTCTGTTGAGCATAAACGTATATCTACTCTTCTTCTTACATTTTCCATCGTTTTCCCGAATATGCTGTTATTCATTAGTTTGTAATAATCCTTCTGAAAGTCATTTACAGCTTTAGTTCTTAATTTAGTATTATAATCTATGTAATTTTTAAGCCAAGGAGATTGAAAAAATTTTAAAACTCGATGAGTTTTTTTCAAGACTAACCCTAATTTTAAATATAGCTTTAAATTAGAATAATGGAGAACATATTTTGTTTTGGATTCCAAAGTAGTTAAAAGTCTAGGTTCTTTACAATTAGGTGGGGGCTTATTTTCAGGGGCAAGGGGAAAGTCTGAATGTTTGTCATGCAAATCGGAGGGATATTCAAGATCTACTTCCAAGATGTAACCTACATCGGATTCATCTGATAAATTTAAAATATCCTGTTCGGTTAAATTTTTATCACTCCAAACAAAATCTTTTAAGGGTAGATATTTACTCATTGCATAACCGTACAAATTATTTGCGTCAAGGTACATTAAATATTTTATCTCATCATCTGGGTTAAAATTAGACATATATTTGTTGTTAGCTATAGCATAACGATTGCAGCACTGACTTATACCTCCTCTTACACCCTTTTCTATAAAAAGAAGCATGTCGTAATCAGTGAACAGTTCGATAGCTACTTTAGTATGTAATAACATAGCATCCCATGATAAAGCTGGGGTGGTAAAATACCAACAGGGGTCAAGTTTATAAGTTTGCATGCATATTTTCCGAAAGTTTTCAAAGAGATCTGTTAACAATAGGACATCTGTTTTTACATATAGATCACAGTATTCACCAAGATTATTTAAATGAAATTCATTAAATACTTTACATGCATGATTATAATCCTCTACACTTATAGGCTCCTCATTTAGTTTATTGTAAAATTTGCTAATAGGTGGTAAACAAGAATCTTTACACTTTTCAAAACTATCAAAATAATCATACGGAAAAACTCCTTTTCTTAAAAGTAAATCTATTTTTTCTGAATCAAAATAATGTTTCATATATTTAAATTCATCTTTTTTTAGTGTTTTTATCAAATTTTCCAAACTAGAAGACATGAATTTGAAAGAATCTAAAAACCTTAACTGAAAATCATTTGAAATATTTTTACTGAAGGAAATATATTTTTCTTCGGTGTTCGGAATTAAATTAATTTGTTTTTTATCGTATCCTAACTCCTTAATAAAAATATGGGCGTCATACCCAGAAAGATTATGGAAGAAAACAGGCAAAAATTTAGGGGTTTTCATTGCTAAATTACAACTATTACAACAAGGTCCATTAAATTTTTGAGTCACATGGTTATGATCCCTAACCTTGATATTGTTTTCGCGAAAGGTTTGATCACAAACATAACAATTTTTAGCATTATCATACAATTGCTTTTCTGATTCAGTAAGAGGTAATAATGGTTTTAGTTTTTTATAAATATTATCCATTTCTATTGCATCTTTTTCTAACTTTTCAATAAAAATTTTTGGGGCATCAATACCTCTATATACTACTGGATCTTTATAATACCCCCTTGATAACTGATAAAATAACAAAAACCTATCGGGACATGTTTTTCATAAATATTAGTAAATGAAAAGTTTGGATTAGGACCACAAGTATCAGTTTTCCTAGTTACACACTCGAAATCCGCATATACAACAAAGGGTATTTTTAAACAATGTTGAAAATTTTTAAATTTTAAAAACTTACTAGTTTCTGACGGCATTACTACTCTTGCAGGACTTTTATGTATACACATCTCATTGTGCTGAAGAAGTTTGTATTCTGTTTGCAAAGCACTTAAACATCTTTTACATATAAATGTTTTATGATGATGTTTTGAGAGTTGTTTGGAAACAAGTCGAGATAAGCTTTTAATGAAACAATAATGTCCAAACTCTCCATTTTTTACGTAAAGCAAATCTATATGTTTATCACACACTATATCACTGATGAGGAGAGGAAATATTTTTAAATCTTCTTCAAAAGAATAAATATTTATTCCTATATCGTTCATTTTTGAAAATTTTTTCACCTCGTTAAGCGGTGTTGGAAAGGATATTCCATCAAAGTTCAACTTATTTATGTGGGGGACATAACTTGACGTTTTGTTGAGGTTGCTGGTGTTGGGGTAAAGAGCTGCGAGAATAGACCACATGAAGCACTGAGAGTCCTCATTATTGATGACATTGATGATTGCCTTAGTTTCAGCGATCTGCTTCGGCACCTCGATGAAGGATGATGAACCTCTGAATGGAGAATAACGGTTTGTGCGGACTTCGAGTCTTAAGATTTCGTCCAGTGTCCAGCCCGAGTCTTTACCCTCGAAATCCTCACTTTCTTTCACTATTTTCTCAGACATGTTGTCATAAAGGCTGGCGAGATTAGTTCCTTGTAATACTTCATTATTCGGCGTTTTAAATTCAACGTTTTTTATCATTTTTCCGGCATCTGTCGCTTTCGAGTAAATGCAATGAACCCATTTACTCACTTTCAAGGATTTGTAAGTTTTGAGTTCATTGTGAAAAATTAAGAGTGTCTCTTCTTTTCTCAAGAGTAGAAACTCTTTTATCCCCAGTGAACTATCGTTATTATGGAGATCAAATGTTTTATAAGCTTTTTGAAAAGCACTCTCTCTTTCTTTTGGTGGTAAGGAGATATTTTCAGGAACAGCAGCAGAATGTTCTGGGACAGCTGTAGAATTTTCAGGAACGGCCGTAAAGGTTTCAGGAACTGCATCAGAATGTTCTGGGGAAGTCGTAGAGTTTTCAGGAACAGCCGTAGAGTTTTCAGCAGATGTGGACAACTGTGTTTTCTTTTTCCTATTTGAAACAGACAAATCCACTCTCTTTCTTTTTCCCGCTTCATTCTCCAACTTTCTTTCGCAGCTTTTATTTTTCAAATGATTCAATAAGTTGTCTTTACGGGTAAAGGATGTATCACAAAACTCACATACAATTTTCTCTGTTGAATGCACAGAGTCAATGTGTCGTTTTAAATCACTTTGCCGAACGAAGTTTTTTCCACAAATATTGCAAGTAGACATAATGAAGCCGTAGAAATTTTAGAACGTTGCTACTCACTACTAAATCTTCAAACAAATTTTGTGTTCTGCTACACTGTGACGATCAGGCACTGTACATATATTCGACGGAGCGAATGGGCTATTTGAAACATGTTATCAACGCGGTCTCCTTTTAAACTCCTGGGGGGTGGATAGTACACGCCCCTCATCACTTCTCATTGGTTGGCGCAGTGGAAATCTGCACACGTCACGCTCCGACCCCTTACCACCCGCCGTTTTCCGAGGCGTCAGTCTACAAAGTCAGACAGGGTATGTGAATAGATCAGCAGGGGGGTTTCGTCCTGCCCATTCAAACCACAGACCCACTGACGTCGAGACGAAACAATGAAAACCACGTGTTTTGCCTCCAAGCTGCTCTAATCCATCAAACTAGACATAAATAGGGGATCAATGCTACCTTGTTACAATACTATGAGAAAATACTATACTGAATGGTCTCACTTTTATCTGATAATGAATCAAAACTTGAAAATGCAGGATACAACATAATATGATTATGGGCCGGGATAAGAATTTATGAATTTTCTTTTTGTTATCACGCAAAATAAAATTTATAGAATTAACTGTCTCGTAGTATAAATAGCAGCAGCATTGATAAAAATTATTAGTTTAATCATGGATTCTCTCAAATTGGTTCATCGATTTACTTTAATCTTGGCTGGACCATCTGGTAGCGGTAAAAGTCAGTTCGTTAAAAAATTAATTGAAAATAAAATGATTAAACCTTTTCCTAAAAAAATAGTTTGGTGTTATGGGGTTTATCAAAAGTTATATGAAGAAATGTCGAATATTTCCTTTCATGAAGGTATTCCATCTAATGTGCACCAGTATTCGGATGCGTTAATTGTTATAGATGATCTTATGGGCGAGTTAGGGAATGATCCCCAATTAACAAAATTATTTGTAAAATATTCACATCACAGAAATTTGAGTATAATTTTTGTGGTACAGAATATTTTTCATAAAGGGAAAGAAATTAGAGAAATTTCCTTAAACGCTCATTATCTTGTATTATTTAAGAATCGAAGAGATCAATCCCAAATTACACATTTAGGGCGCCAATTATATCCTCGTAAAGTGAAATTTTTTCAAGAATGTTACACAGATACCACATCAAAGCCGTACGGATACTTACTTATTGATTTAAAACCTGAAACTGATGAATCCTTGCGTGTGCGCACAGGTATGTTTCCTGGAGATGTTTTTTATGTATATCAACCTCGATAACCCATTACTTTGAAACAAATAAATAGATTCAAATTGTTAGATGAATATTCATTAGTTCGCAAGATGCCAGTGTGTTCTGAACAAACTTTAGAGCTCTTAAAATTAATTTCTAAAACAAAAAACTCAAAATCTATTTTGAAAAAGTGTTCAAAGAAAGAAATAAAAACTTTGTGTGAGTGCGTGCTGAATGTTTTATGTGGTAACATATCGTTGACTAAAATTAAAAAAAATCGCTTATCTCCCTATAAAGAAAGCTTAAGAAAGCTTTCTAACAAAAAAACACCTCTTTACGAGAAAAAGAAAATTTTAATTCAAAAAGGAGAAGGATTCCTATCTATTTTATTACCAGCAGCTATTTCCGTTATCAGCTCTTTAATTCAAAATGGAATTTAGCAAAAAATTTGTACTGGTACCCGAAGAAAGAGCTCAAGTAGCGGAACACTTATCGGAACTTGATCAACGTATGAAAAACATTCTCCATAATAAGGATTTAACTGAAGAAGAAAAAGCAATACTCTATCTACAAGTTTTACAAAAATATACACATTTTTCTGTTGAAAATCGAAAAGAGTCCGAATCAATTCCAACTGAAACATCTGTATCGGAAAATCAAGAAATGGAATCATTAAACGAAAATCTAAAAGGTTCAATAGTGAAGACAGAGAAAGGGCAGAATGTGAAGACAGAAAAAGGAGTGTTAGAGGATAAAATTTTTAGAATTGTTCCACCTAGGTATAAAGAAAAAGCAAAAGATATTTTCCAGTTTTTAAAGCTTCAAGAATCTTTCAGTTGGAATTCTGATGGTGAAATTATTTACAAAAATACTGTTATTCCAGGAAGTAATATTGTATTCCTCGTAAATGATTTTCTACGGAACCGAAAATCGGCACCTGAAGGAAGATATGTATTTTTAAGTGCTTTGAATGATGTAAATTTACCGAAACATCTAGATGTAAATAAAAAATTGTATAAGAATAACAAAATTATCAAAAAACCAATAATGTATGCTCGCAGAAATGCATGGTTGAAACTTTGAAATAAATGATAATCATTTGATTTAAAAAAAATGTCTCTTTATGATTTGAACAGTTTTCTTTTGCAGGTGAAAATATACTTATTTAATAAAATTTAAAAGTTTCAAATAGATGATAATTAAATAAAATTATATTAATTTTTTGAGAAAAAGAAATTTATCATAGAAAAAAAATATTAATTTTTTTAGGGAACAAAAATATTTTATCATAGAAAAAAATATTAATTTTTTAAGGGGAAAATTATTATAAAAATTATATTAATTTTTTTTTTTGAGAAAAAAAAATTTATCATAGAAAAAAATAGTAATTTTTTTAGGGAAAAATAAAAGAATATAATAGAAAAAAAATAAGACACAAATATTTAGTTTCATTCCATTTTTTTTTTATTTTTTATTTTCTAAACACAAATCTTACACCATATCGCTTCTTTACAAATTGATACATAATAAAATCATTTATATACAATTGATTTAAAATATAATGCATAGAATAGCCTTGGCTGCGTTTGAATAAAAAGTAAATACAGTATTGTCCACAAACATTGGATGTTGGTGATTGAAACACTTTGGAATTCCATAATACATCTAAATAGGTAGTAGTACTAATGTTATAGAATGCAGGAGGTTGTCCAAACGAGTCATAAAATTCTAATTCTCTTTTATCATTCACAAATAATGCTAACCAGTGGGTTCCAGGCTGCGATGAGTCATCAGAATTTACAATAGCACACATGTTTTCTTGCAGAGGAGGGATTGTATCTCTAGAATAAACACCTTGGAAATAGGGGGACGTGGCCTTCTCTTGAGATAAGACTGTAAACAGTTGCATTCCATCCATTCTTTAATTTCCGAAATCATACAAGATATTTCTCGATTTGTTTATTTCGATTAAATTTTCAAACTCGGCGAAAACGATAACACATACGGTTTGTTCTAAAGATTTGCTGAATTTTAGTTCTAATCGCAAATTGCTATGTTTTATCAAACTTAAATGTTCTCCTGAGGAACATAAATCTGGTGAGAGGTTAAATCCAAATAATGTATTTGAATCTTTATATTCTTTTCTAGAAATAAATATACCTCTGTCTTGACCCATTCGATCTGTCCCAACGAATAGAGTTTGATAGGCACGTATGTATTGATCTTTAGAAAATCGAGTTCTAATGGATTGTGAGGCACCGGTTGTCCATCCACATACACTCCAACAAAATTTAAATTAAAATGTTTAAACTCATAGGGAGATTTTGAAAATGCGCCGTGAAAAGCTTCATTATCAACACATCCTACAAAAACTTTTTTCGGCATTTGGCCTGAAAATATGTTATCTTGAATAAAAGACATGCTTCCTTTAGGAATCGAATACACTTTGCACAGAACTCGGTTAATGGGATATTTTGCACTTGTTTTTTCCAGCGCTTTCGCATGATTAAGAATAACTCCAGGATTCACGCGAACTTTTCGTATGAATAAAGAAACATGATCCAAAACAACTTTAAATCCTACAGATCCTTGCAAACAAAATTCGGGTTTGCTTCGTATTAATTTTATTTTTAAATCCACTAAATTGAGTAAAAGACGATCTTGATGAAATAAATCTGAATGTATGCAACCAATCATGTCTACAGTTGCACTTTCTTTAAAAAATTCAGTTCTTTTCTTGAGACCATCATCAGAATCCTTGTAAAATAGTTCAGCCGTTAATTGGGAAGTTTTGCTGTCGTATCCATGGTTTAAGAGAGTTCCAATATAAGATCGGTAGGGATATGTATTACTGGAATTGGAAACCACGCGATCATTTAAGGATACATCTACTTGAGAAAATAATGAATGTAGAAATAAATTCACAGGTCCTACAGTATCATCTTTAGTAATAGGTGTATTGTCCACTTTTACTATTTTCGCTTTTACATATAATTGTGTTTGACTGAGATCTATGTAATCTTCTGCACTTACAGAAATGTGAAATTCTACAGGTGCGTTATCGAAAACGTTAGAAAGAGGGTGAAATTGTTTCCACTGCCCATCTTGAATAACTGTTTGAGTACCGGGTAAGTTGAAAAGTTCCAATTCAGATTTAACACATCCAGGAGAATCTTTAAGAATAAATGCCATTTTTACGAATCGAAAATATCGCGTACACTCACTTTGCGTGCTTTGGATGAAATGTATTTTTTCTGTTTCTTACACTTTCTTTTATACTGTCCTTTCCCCACCATAGATTGAACTCTATCAATAGCTTTATGAGCTAATTTTTTCCCACTTTCTCTGCTTCTTGTTTTTACGGCTTCTTTAAATTTTTCTCCTGACAATACATCAGAGGCAACACGACTCCCTGTCCTTAATACTTCTTTTCCAATAGTTTTACCTCCTTTTACTAAAAAAGGTAAGGCCGCTCTAAACAATCGGCGAAATATTCCTCCGATTCCATAACCCTTTTGAAAACTAATGCCCTTGTAATGAGTCAGACCCGAGCCGATCTGACCTGCATAATGGTCTTCAAATCTTTTAGTACAGCAAACGTATGGTAAGCTCATCTTGGCGCTTTTATCTTCAAATGAGGGTATGAGAAATGCACTGCTTTATTTATAGTATTTGTCTCATGCGAAAATGAAGCACTATGATCACTTTACCTCTTTCAAAGGGAACAAAATCACCTGAATTGAGTCTCAGTTCAGCTTGAATCGTCTGAAACGAGTGTCTCACTAAAGGTAAGTATTGAGGTCTATCATAATATTGTCTTCACCTTTAGTTCGAACGATTCGTAATAAAGGAGCTTGTGTATCTCCCACAATTTGAGATGAAATTAGATCCGAGTAAACGTAAAAAACCGAAAAATTAGACCATGCATCAGCAACGAATTCGCTTTTCATATTACCCGTTATGATTGCATTGCGTTTGAACCCTAACAATTCTCCTAAGTTCTCTAAATGAAGACTGCTACCTTGAATCGCATTAATTTTCACCCGTTTCGATGCTTTATTGTAAGTTATTGTGAACCGACTAGGATTTTTTGGTAAAGCAAGCTGTATGGCTGATATAATATCAAACATTGTTTCATAACACCCCACACAATTGTTTGCTTAACGGTTGAAGAGATATTACCGTCACCCACTTTGTATCGAAAATAATTGTTAGTTTCGTTTACGTTAAGCCAAGAATGAGGGTAGATGATTTCAGACAATCCCACTTCCCATTCACCATTTAAATAAACGGGGGAGGGTAACTGAGTTTTGAAATGAGATATTTTGCTTTCTGGAAAGAAATGCATAGAGCTATCAGAAGGTAATGTTACGTAGAAAGACATTTTAAAAATGAGTCCGTAAGAAAAAAAATTTAACTATTTATACTTTTTGAATATCAGTCACCCAATCATTAAACTTTTCAGGATAACCTAAAAATTTAACAAAATATTCAGTGATTCCTCGTCTTTTTCTTTGTTTGATGACGTTCTCTACAGGATAGAAACCAGAGTCGACAACTTTTTGTAATTCTGCTTCGTAATAAGTACCTTTAATCTCTTCACCTTGTAAATCTCTTAATCTATAAACGATCGGAATTCTTTGCACGATTTCATAAACTGTGAAAAGTTCTCGACTCCAGTTTTGTTCATATCCTTTTTCAAAGAGAAGTTTTTGCTTATTAATGCGCACAACATCGCCAATTTTAAATTTAGGGGCTTTAGGTTTCTCATTTCTTAGATCACCATATAAATTATTTAATACTTGCTTCCTGTTATGCCTACTTACAGAAGCAGGCTCCATTTTAATTGAACGGTGATACGAGTGATTATAACTGTGCTTTAATTTATCAATGACGTCAATGTAATTTTTAGTATTAAATTCAGTGAAATATTTCCACATTTTTGTTTTTAACGTCCGATTAAACCTTTCAACTACGCTAGCTTTAGTTTCGTTATTTGTAGAAAAAAATTTTACACTCATATTTTTCAAATAATTTTGAACTACTTTATTTAAAAACTCCTTACCGGCATCTGTTTGCAACACTTTAGGCTTCCTTTCTTTAAAAATAATTTCTAGCGCAGACTTTACACTTTTTCCAAATTTATCTTTCCGAGGAATTGCCCATGCAAATTTTGAAAATAAATCAATGCAAGTTAACAAATACTTATAACCCTTATTAAATTCTGCTAAAGATTGCATATTGACTAATTCCACTTGAAACTGACGATCAATATCACTTACAAATACTCGATTCCGCTGAAACTTATGCCGAACAGGTTTATGAAGAGTGTAAGCATCTTTCTGTGATAACCAATGCTTTACATCTTTTTTACTATATTCCCCTTTTAAAGAGCGATGTAATGCCTCCACACCTCCGAAGCTACTTGGAACTTCGGGATTTTCGTAAAACGCTGCTAAATCTTGATACATTGTTACCGACGAACAGAATTTGATTGAATGACTATTACAATGAATAGTTATGCAATTTATACTTTTTGGGAAAGGCAAAGGGATTATGTTTAAAAGCATGAGCATAAATTTTCCTTACTTTTATACAAAATACTCTTATTTGTTTTTTAAACGTGAAACTTATTTCAACACAAATATTAAACTAACAAACAACAAAAATGATATTAACTCAAATCAAGCATAAAAAAAAACATTTTATTCAGATTTATAGGAACAAAATACTGTGTAAAACTTATAAAGTCAGTATGCAATATTTTTTAAACAAAATCCTCATAATATTCAAAACAATCAGATGGACATAACATATCTCTTACTTCTCTTAAAAGAATATCTAAGCGAAGATTTTCCAAAAAATTTTCTAGTTACATAATTTACAGGTTTTAACAGTAAAAAGTGTACATTTTCAAAAAGATTATTATAAAAATAATCAGCTATCTCATTAGCTTCCAGTGACAAAAAATGTGAATTAAATGTTTCTTCTCGGTTCCCCCATAACTCCTCAGCGAGTTTCTGAGGTTGATTCAGTCCTTTTTCGTTCAGGAGGCTACAAATAGATTTTTTCAAAATTTGACCCAGACTAACGTCCGAAGAAAAAGGTAATGCGTTTTCTATGGGACCTTCACAGAAGGTTTTATATGCAGTTAAAAAGTCTATACACAGAAATACATTGTCTATAACGGCATTTTCAATAGCACCATATTTTTCAATCATTTCAGCCCACTGCTCTCGGGATATGCTGATTTCTTTAAAAGTAGGCTCTTTATTCGGACCGTATTTAATGCGCTTAAAAGTAAAATTAGTGAAGTTCTCACTTGTTATTTGAATGTGTCGTTCAGGAGGGAAAAGTCCACTTGGTAATTCCTCCAGTGATTCCGGTACTTTCTTTTTACGCAGGATATATTCGATCCACTGTGGGTCTAATGTTATTCCCTCAGGAGTTGGGTAGTAGGTTTTTCCATACTTCTTGAAACGCCTTATGTGTACTGATACGGAATCATAATAGATGCTTGCAAAGACAAAAACATCATCTCCAATCGGAAATACTCCATCTGGTATGCAATCCTCGGTAAATTTTCCATACTTCTGAAAATAATATATCAAAATTAATGAGGATTAGAAAAGTGTAAAAAACATTATAAACATTACATATCAAATTTATTTAATTTTGTTACTTACTTTTGAAACTTCTCTTCTTGCTTTCTTATTTGCAGAAGGTTCCACGACCTTTCCAAGCTTTCGTTGTTCGCTATGTGTTTCAGACATTGTCAATTTTTTTTTTTCCTTTTTGAATACAGTCCGTCGCAGTACTGACAAACGAAATGAATCTTGAACCTAAGATGTGACAAGGGTCTAAAGCATATTGACCGAATTACACTTGAACGGAGTTCGATGAGTGGTTGAAAGCAATGTATCCATCCGCTCTAAGCATTGAGATAATTTCTGACGTAGAATTCAGTCGCCGTCTTGTAGAATCAAGATCAGACAAGCTAAGACAAGTTCAATCGTAAACCGTTCACACGCTGATTACGAGTATTCTACGTCACATTTTTACTGTGTATGTGTAATCATTATACCGAATTAAAATTTACAAATTATTAAAATAATATAAATGAAATATTTTTTTTATTTCATTTTAATTAAGAAAATGTTGCCATCTGCTTCGCCTGCAAAATTAAATTCATGAGATTATAAACCTAAGTTTTCTTCAGGTCTGCATGCCTTCATAGGACAATGGTTAGCGTAACTGAAAAACTATTGTCCTATGGAGACATTTTGTTCTGGGGCTGTGAGTTTGAATCTGGATTTATTATTTTTTTTTATTTGAGCGTTATTTTTTCAATCATTTTAAAATCTAATAATTAGTGTATAGTTTAACCAATAGGTGGCGCCATGAGCACTTTAAACATTTCAATAAACTTTTTTTACACATTTAAAAACAACTCAACTTAGCAGCAGGAGGAAAATAACTCAACAGCAGGTGAAAACAACTCAACTCCCCCTATCAACTCGAAAACCAAAACCATAGCAGGAGGGAAACAACTCAACTCCACGCAGCATCCACAGGAGGAAAACAACTCAACTCTGCGCCTGCGCCTCCACCGCGCCTGCACCTTTACCGCGCCTGCGCCTCTGCCTCCACCGCGCCTGCGCCTTTACCGCGCCTGCGCCTGTGCCTCCACCATGCCTGCGCCTGCGCCTTTACCGCGCCTGCGCCTGTGCCTGCGCCTGCCCACGCCTGCGCGCCTTTACCGCAGAATCGGCTTTTCTTACCTACTAACGGGTCTGAAGTGTATTTATTCTCTCCGTTTTTTGAGACCTCGGATAAGTTCCGTATCGTTATATTAGATTCCGTCTCTTCTGAACAAGTCAAACAAATAAAAATGTGCTAAGAAGGAAAAATTCGAATAAAATTTTTTTTTAATTTATCATGTTTTTATAAGCAGCTAAAAATTATAAAATTCCTCCTTTCGTTTTTGTTTTCTTTTTTCACATTTTCATGCACTGTCATCCACTTCTGAGCTATGGTCCAAATTTCAAGTCTCTAGCTCCTCGGAAAGTCACACAGTTTAAAATCAATTATAAAATTCCACCCGGACAGACATTAAAGAAAGCGAGTTAATAAAAACATAATATTAAGTGTCAATCGTGTTATCCCCTTTTAAACGTATTGTTTTATTGTTAATTCGTATCATCACTTCTAAACGTATTGCTTTATAAAAATAAAAAAAAAAATATTTAGCAGTTAGAACGTAAATTATTTTTTTCACATGCCGAGGCTTTTTTTTAAATTTTCATTTTCAGAAAAATGTTTACATTATGGTAAAAAATTGCTAACACACACCCACCCTCCACTTTCTCAGATACAGAACACTTTTTTTTTGTTTTATTTCTATTAACCGCAAGTGTTTTTTATTCCTGCATTTAATTAGCTTTAAATTCAAAACACTCTCTTCAGGGTTAGACCTTACTCTTTTAGTCGCTAAATCTGAAATTAGTCGCCAAATCTGGAAATAATGTATGAAATTAGTCGCCATATCTTAAAATGGTATACGGAACTAGTCGCCAAATTTAAAAGTGATATATGCAATAAGTTGCCAAATCTGGAAGTGGTATATGGAATTGTCGCCAAATCTAATTATCCTTATTCCTGACGATCCTGAAAAGGAGAATGGAACAAAATTATGAAATTATTGTTTTGTCATCGGTCCTTGACAAGTGTGCGAAATTTCGAATGAATCCGATATTTTTAAGTGGGTAAAAATAGAGTTCTAAGATTCCGTTACATGCAAGTGAAACTTATAAAAGCGTGTTAAAAAAGAAGTCATATTTTCAGAAACTAGGCCATCCTAGGTATGATTCGAACCCACGAGCTTTAGAGTAGAAATCCAACGCTCTATCCATTGCGTTACAGGGATACAGCGAACGATTTTGGTTTATATATATGCTGTTGGATAATTATTTTTGTTTGTTGTTATTAATCATTTCTTAATTTAATAAATGAATTAATTTTTGAAAAAACTGTATTAACATAGATTATCATCCACTACAAGTTTTTAAAAAATGTATTTGAACTTGAATGGATTAATTGAAAATATTTTATTAACGATTGAAAATATGAGCAAGATATATATATATATGTAGTCAAAATTTCTCTACAAGAGAGAGATGAATAAACATGATCAAAACTGAAAATAATTGAAATTGCAAGATAACCAGACAATAGATTATAAAGGAAATATGAAAAATTAAAATAATAGAGTTAAATATAAAAAATATATAATAATAGATGCTACAGTATTATAAACAAAGCTGACTTATATAGGACAGATTATATATAAAATAATTTATATCAAAGTGGGGTTGACACATGCTTTGTAACTAGCCAATCTTCCTCCTTTCTGTTAATAATACTGAGCAAAAACGTATTGAAAATAATGGATAGACAATCTAAATCCATTATGAGAATAAGGTAACTTACCTAAAAATTGCATTCAAAAATGCAGAGCCTGCGCATATATATATATATGTGTGTGTGTGTGTGTATGGAGGGAGTGAACTAATAGTTAGAATTGAAAAAAGAGAGTAAAACTCCATTCTACCATTGTAAAAAGAAATAATAAGAGAAAGAAACACGACTGCATTAAACCCCTTCTTAGAAACAACTTCCCACGTTCTTTCTTCAGAAACTTTAATCTAAATAAATGTCCATTCTCTAAAGAAAGTGGACAAACAGAGTGATGAAAAGTAGCGGGTCGTCCGGGTGTGAATATCCCAGCAATAATATTAAAGTGAAGAAGCAAATATCTCCGATGTATATTTTAGTCGAAATGGACGACGAGACGAATACGAAAATAACGTTTTCAAAGCAAAAGTGTTAAGTCTGCATTTCTGTAAAAACTTCCATTATACACGTATAGAATTGAAAGAATAAAAGCAAAAGTACGACATATGGGAATAAGGTGGATATACAATAGCGGCAAGACACAAGCTTCATATTCTACTTTTAGGGCCTCGAGTACTTTTATTCTAGACGAGAGGGTTTAAAAACTTGGAGAAACGAAGGATTTTTTTTTCTCTTGAATTTTTTTACCGCCAGGAATTTCAAACGCCCCCTATTCTTGCACTTATGCATGCTGGACCACAATGCTAAGCTATAATATTTCGCGTCTCAAAGACTCGGCCTCCAACATTAACATGCAAAACATGTTCCGCTCTTCTTTATTCAGCCGTGCACTGTTATTCATAGGCTCCTGGCTTAGATCAAGAAAAAAAAATAGAAATAAATGGATAAATAAATCAAGAAAGCCCTCTCAAGAAGATGCCACCACAGAGTAGGAATGCTTGAATACGACTGCCTTCGTGTTGTGTATTCTTAACTAGTAAAATATTTTCTTTTGAGAGTCAGTTAAATTGCGCGCGCTTTAAAAAGAATAAAAAAAAAAATCGTGGGGGAGTTTTGTGGGCCCTCTGAATGGGGAAACCGTTCTGGAAACATTGTTTTCCGCATTTGCAAATTCCGTCCGATGACACTCCTCGCTTCTTAGCAAGCCGAGCACGAAGTGGAGAAAAGTTGAAAAAAATGCACCTTTTAAGAATTCCATTGGCGCGGAATGATGCCGCATTTCGTAGAAACCCATTGGTTTCATTAACACTATTACTTTAACAATGTTTCCCTCGATAAGAATCCCACCTGGATTAGATACCTTAAAGTAAATCAAGTATATAAAAAAATGAGAAAAAGGCAAAAATTTACAATCGTGTGACGTAGAATATTTCATAAGTTTCAATAAATTCATAGTATTCTCTAATAAGGATAGATTTACCACCAGGGTTTGCTTACAATACTGAAATATAATAGAAAATATGTTACCGTTAAAGTATACAGTTATTTCACAGAACGACTAGATATTTCATGAATTAACTAGACAAGTCAGTTAAAGTATGTAATAGATGAAAAATTTCATACTTTACTTAGTTATTCTATAAAATAACTAGTTATTCTATAAAATAACTAATCATGTAACGTTAAAGCGAAAAATAAACAATTTCGATGTTATTTTGTAATTTAATTCATCATAAATAGCTAAAACCTCTCGAAAAATACATTTTATCCCTTTTGCGGAGGGTTAATTGATAAATAATGTTAATACGTTACCGTTAAAGTGTATAATCCAGTTATTTCACAGAATAACTAGGTATTTCATGTGAATTAGCTAGACAAGTCTTTTAAAGTATGTAACAGATGAAAAATTTCATACTTTACCTAGTTATTCTATGAAATAACTAATCCTGTAACGTTAAAGCAAAAAATAAACAATTTCGAAGTTATTTTATAATTTAATTGATCTTAAATAGTTAAAACCTCTCGAAAAATACATTTTATCCCTTTTGCGGATGATTAATTGATAAATAATAATGAAAAGCGGATGAGATGTAATTTCTATTGCCCATATATTACTAACATTAGTTAAACAGAAAGAAATGAAAAAGAATATATGTTTTGCATCTGTTACTGGCATACCATTAACTTTTCTACTCTTTGAACTACAAGGATATTATAATTCTGGAGTAGCCAATAATCACATGGTACTTTTTTCTGTGCTTTTTTCGCACTTTTTACTTCTGCTATCAAAGTTAATAATTTTTCACGAGTAAGTACAGTACTTTTTTCTTTGTCCCACGCTTATTTAATAAAGGTTCAAATCTCTCGCCTTGAATCGTTCTTATTTGTATATTAGTCTTCCATTCTTGCATAGGTCATTGCTTTAAAACATGTCGCAAAAATATTTGTTAATGATCCAAAATGTAAAACGCCAACATAAGTACACCGCCTAAATTCTACGTTTAAAAGTAACGGAATGAGGAGTACACACACACGTCATTACAAAGCAGCTATAAGCGGTTTTAAACTGATTAAAATCAACCAGAATCGGTTCAAAGAACTTTCGTGGGTATTTATTATTTAAGCGGTTCAAAATTGACTAAAAGCAGCTACAACCGGTTCAAGGAACTTTCGAGTGCCGTATATATATTTTATACTTTAACGATCAATTAATAGTTATTGTACAGAATACCTAGTTAAATCGTAAAATTCAATTATTTTATGTACTTTATCTGACTTGTCTAGTTATTTCAAGAAATACCTAGTTAATCTGTGAAATAACGTATTTCACAATTTAAACAGTAACAGATATATAACAAAATAGACATTGCACGATTTGTAAAAAAAGAAAAACTATAAATTTGAACTTCATTTAAGGAAATATATTTTATATAAAAGAGAAAAATAATTCAAAGTCTGTGTGTTACATTGAATTTATATCAATTTTAGACTATCCTCATATTTCTTTACGTTGACATATTTCCGTGCGAATTTCTTTTCTTAAGAATTATAAAAAAACAGACCAAGAACAAAATTCTGCAGAAATGATTATTATACGATTATTAAACTATTATATCAGTTTCGTTTCCGGCTCCAAATGAAGTGGGAAAATCTACTTCAGAATATTCTTAAGATAATCCAGCCTGACGGTCTAGTGAATATTTATCAACGTCTCCCTCTTTTGCAGCACGAGGGCTATTGGCAACGGATTTGAACCAAGGTCAAGTGATGAAGACAATAAAAACCTGATCTAGCACCCGACTTCTCCAAACTACCACACCATATCAACGGGGCTCTGATGATCTAAAAATTCACAAATCATTAGACTCACATTTAAGGTAGATATATGGTCATGCTAACAGCATGAAAGTACAGATTGATTGGATTCCTTTTTCATTAATGTCGTAATTAGCAGCTACACGAAGTTGACACCAGAGCTGGGATGCCATTTACCAAACTTCCACATCACGTCACGGTAGCCTAGTGGTTATGTGGTAACGAACTTCTAAACCTCGTGTTACGAGTTCGAGCCTAGTTTAGTTGAATAAACGCCGTGCAGAAGGGGACGCTGTTCGTTAAATTTGTAAAGACTCAAACGTCTTTCCATTGGTGTAGCTTGGAAGTTAGGAGAGGGAGGTACCAGCTTAGGTGTCATCCTCGGCTATGGTTCAAAATGACAAGGTCAGTCACCAAAATCTCTTTAATAGCTGAACAGTGTGACATTAATATATTCACTCACTCATTCTCTCCACAACACGCTAAAGGGATCCTCAACAGGTTTAACGTGTCTCGCCTCTTAACATGACATCATGTATTAAAAACGTGTACTTTCGTATTTTGTGTATCCATAAAAGTTGTTCATGTTCATTTTGATTTTATGGGTAATTACTTCGAAAGATATACTAAAAAGCGCCCGCAAAACATATCAAATGTAAAATATTATATTACTAATTGACCTGAGCGTTTAGCGACCAATTTTATTGTCGTAAGAAATAAACATTAATGAATAAAATGAAGCACTTTACTTCAAAAAATGTATTTTTTTATTTAGGATACATTAAAAAAATTATTTCATTTTAATTCAAAAAAATTGTAACATGGATTTTTAATTTATCTTTTTATGAAAACCTGAATTTTTTTAAAAAAAAAGCAATAGATTCGATAAAAAATGATAAAAGTAATATTTCCTTTCTTAAACACTGCAATTTTCTATTCCCGATATAAAATGTAAGCAATTTTATTTTAACTATATTATCCTTTTATAAAATCTGACACTCTCTCTCTCTCTCTTTCAATCTTTAATTAATACAATTCCCCCGACTTTCCTTTAAATCGCCAATTTATTTCATTAAGGTTATCAGTCATTGATTAATCGATTACAGAATCTGAAAATAACATAGAATATTATATACGAATTAGGATAATTTTCATCACATATATACATTGAAATTCCTTAAATAATTTATAAAATAGTTTCGATTTTTACACTGATTCTAATGTTTTTCTAATACCTGCAATATTTTATCGCTAATTATTTTTCGTCGAACTATAGTAATAATTGAATTTATTAAAATTAAATTTATGCGAAGAATTTGAAATATGCTACAAAGAGAAATGTTTCAGCGATACAAAGCACGCTAGTGTATATTTATAAAAATTAGAGACTTACAACCTGAGTCTGTTATGTATTCCTATTTTTCTATAACTTTCCTAAAAAAACTATGTCTATTAAGATTATTTGTATTTTTTAATTACTTTGGTCTAATTCTGTAGATGATTCCTTTTATCACTCAATTGCAATACAGAGGCCATGGTAGCCGAATGATCGGGGTCTGGAATTCGTGGTCGAGTCATAGGATTGAGTCATGGTGCTGTTGAAGACCTTGGCTCATTCACATCCATATGAAATCTCTCACAATGACATGGGATGGAAGTTGGGAGAGTGGGGTGTCAACCTCGTCAATCGACCGATATTTTAAATTACTAGATCTGTCATCAATAGCACTCTCTTTGCTTTGAATGCCAAATCTAAATATTGTACTGCAGTCTAAATTCCTCCTTAAATGTTGACTTTCTTGCAGAACTTAAGTCATAGCAAAGATCTTTAACCAAGTTTAAAGAAAAAGACACGTTATATAAGATGGATGTTCTTGTACTTTTTTTTTACATTATAGAAAATTATTAAAATTAAAAATCGAAGAAAACGAAGTGATATCTTAGATTGATATCAAGAGTGACAACTTATTTTAATACGAGGTATGTATTCAAAAAGAAACTATCTTTTTTATGATATGTGCATGTAAATTTTCATACAAAAACTCTAATATAAAATTTTTTTAAAAAAAACTTAACAACTTCTAGTGAAAGAATCTTTTTTTTTGCATCATGTATGCTGTTTACATGAATTTCAATATTGACGTCTAACATATACACTCCAACAAATAAATTTATGCATCCGCGCCTGTTCCATTTAAACATATATTATTAAAGCTTTTCCCTCGATTCTTTTTTTTTATTATTATTTTTCTCCCCATTTCTTACAAAATATTCATGATCCTCTTAGGATAGAGAAAAAAAAAATGTTCTCCACACACCCTAATTTTTCAAAAAGACAACACGACAAAAGCCAGCCAAAACATCTTTTTCGCTCTTAAAATAACGTCGTCGCCAAACCTTTGAGCACAGCCTTATTAAGGTAAATGTATTGTTACACTTATGAAGAAGAAGCGTTTTTCTTGAGTCATCTTTTTCGTGATGAATCTCTTTGAAGGCGAGTGATGAATATGCAGCACAAGTAGGTGGCAATGCAAATCCTGGAGACCATTTCTATCCAATTACCGAGATCTTTGGAAGTCTGTCTTCGGCTTTTGAAAGGATTTCGGTCTCACCCGGGTAATCTTCTGCTGATTGAAAGTTCGTCTCTCTAAAAGATTCACGGTCTTAATAGAAACTGTGTCCTTTTTTTTATCAACAGCCAGCACTTAAATCGCTCGACCATTGCGTCAAGTACTTGAATGAATTCTCTTCGCTAACCTAAGTTCTTGCACACGCGTCAGATACTTTGACACTCTTTGGGGTTAACTGGAACCACTATCGTAAGCCTCGGAAAAAAAACCATTCTCTTTTTGTGGGATGGGGGAAAAAGACGGAAAGAGAAAAAAGTCAAGAAAAATAAGCCTTCTTCCAAAGGTAGGGATTGAATTGCGGAAAGGCCATGGTGAAAGAAGTCCAGTTTTAGAGTTTAAGAAAAATAAATTACAAGACACACCGGAAAGCTCCGTTGTATTTCCTTTTCCAAACTCGTTTCATGAGGCTTTCTGAGCGTCACCGAAGTTAAAAAGAATGTTTGTGTGAGACGATTATACCTCAAACTTTAGATGCTCGGCACACATTATTCTATTTTGGGTAAAAAAATGAATTAAATTTATTTTCTAATTACAGAGAGAAGCAATTATCTATTAACCGAGATTGCTTTATACCCTGTCATTTAAATTTGTTTAGGAAAACTGGATTAGTCCATTACTTTAAAAAAAATATCTTTCCGACCTTGGATTTCATGTATGCAGCTTTATTGAAACTCCCGTTGTTTTTTCTTCAGTGCATTTAAAACATTGTTGAAAGGAATATTAGATCTAACACTTTTAAATTGATGAGTTGCTTATTTACCTTGCATTTCTAAACTACATTAGAGGTATTGGCAAAGGATCTCATAATTTTGAACCATGAACAAATCATTATCGTGATACCTTAGATGATATCTCACTCTCCTAGCTTCCACGCAACGCCAACATAAGCCTTTAAGCCACGGTAGATTTACCGAGTATCAGACCCTCTACCTGGAAGGTATTTAACGACTCCAAGATCCGATAGAAATAACACCGGCAGGGCCGCCGCGTGGGGGTGGCAAAATTGTTCACCGCACAAGGGCGCCTGGGGCAGGGGGCGCCAAAATTTATAGTACTTAGTTTTTTAATTTAATGTTACTTACATAAAAGTTATTAATAAAAAACTTGCAATTTTGGATGTTTTATATTTTCTTAGCAATAAAATAAGATTTTTTAAAAATTTTATTTTAATTTAATTTAATTTTGTTTTCGTTTCTGCGGATTGTTTTCACTTGTGTAAAACAAAATTTGATTTCGGATACGAACAATAAAAACACGTTCCGTGTGGAGTTCGCGCTATTATACGGAACGTGTTCAAAATCTAAGAATTTGTAACATGTAACAACAGGAAATGGGAATGATTTGTATCGGCATAAATTTTTATTCATTATATGAGGAGAAGATGTAGAGGCTCAACGTCGTTGTTTTGTTTCTTTTTGTTTGCAATAATAAAAAATAAATTTTAAAAATTATGTAAATCGCTTGGTTTTTCATCCAATCCTATTTTGCTTCCTGTTATTCAATAGTTCTCAAAACTTGAAATAAAATCTTTATCGCAGCGTTTCTCCAACTGTGGGGTACGCATTTCAGGAGAGCGTGATAACCCTTCTTGTGAGCGCGAACGTATCGCAAAAAATCGAAAACAAAAGATTGAAAATCATTCTCAATTGGATAAAATAATTTACAATTTAAAATGATTACAAAGTAAATACATTCTTATATAATAAAAAATAAAATACACATTCCCACTGATATAATACTCATCACTTATAATTGTATCAGTATTGCACAAGTATTTGATAATTAAATTATCAATATTCAATTAAAAACAAGTTTAGTAATTACTAGTAACTCCCCTGGTCTTGTCATATACAAAATATTTATCTTGATAAATAGTGCGGTTTATAGTTAAAGTCGTATTTTATTGTAGTTAGGGACGTCTCAAGGCATGGACCAACTAGGACTTCGCTCTCAGTGGGGGCATCACTTCGTTCTCGACTCCGTCTTAATTAGATCATGATCCGGATAATTTTAATGTCATCCATTATACTCGTACATTCCCTCCGAAAAACAGTTAATTTCAAAGTGCATGTCAATTGGCAAAAGTGATAAGACTGTATTATTAGGTGATGACCGTTGTCCAGTGGCGTAACGTACCCTCCCCCCACCCCACTACCAAGCCCGCTTTTCCGCTTAGGCACATGCCTAGGGCCCAAAAGATTTGGGGGCGCAAAAAGTTACAGGGTGAAAAAAAAGAGAAAAAAAAAATTAAAATTACAGAGAACGTGCACCCGCCCAGTGTTTATTAAAAAGCCAATTATTTTCTTTCGTTTTTGTATCTAAATTATCAATTCTTCGTTTCACTATTGGCCAAATTATTATGTAAATCGCTTGGCTTCTCTTCCTCAAATCATATTTTGCTTCATGAATATCTGTTATTAAATTGTTCTCAAATCTCGAAATAAAATTTTTATCGCAGCGTTTCTCGATTTGTGGGGCGCGCCCCCTAAGAAGGGCGTGATAAACAGTGGCTTAACTTGCACCCCTGCACTGCGGGGTTGGAGGGGGCCCAAAGCCTGGCTGACGCCATGAACATAGATTTTCTCAAAATTTGCTTCACATTTTTTAAAATCGAATTTTTAATCAATTTTGTAGTCACCGATCAAACGTCTTTCATAATCAAAACTTTCATAAGCTCATTGGTTATCTTTAATCCATAACCAAATCAAAAAACTTTTTCTTTCATTTGCTGTAATCCAGGCGATGAGAGATACTTTTCTTTAATGGATTTCCTTTTTATAAACCTAAGTTACTAACAAATAAAACAAAAGTCAGACAGAGAATCGGATAAAATGCTAGTAAGATACAAAAATTCAAGTTATTATTACTGTATATATTACATTAGCAGTAGGGAGAGGAAAAAAAGACATGGTTTACTTTTTGAGAAGCAGCAGAGAAAATTATTAGCGTCATTAGTTCCCCCCCTTTCCCCATGCATTTCAATTTCATTTAGCAAAGTCGTAAATAACGTACGTTTGTTATGCTTTTTTCAAGTAAAATAGTATTACGATACTTGGAAAAGCAGATAGAGCATTTTAAATTAGAGCATTTTTCATGATAGATTTATGAGTATTCAATCAAATGAAGCATAATGAGAAGAAAGCATAATGAAATGTATCAGTATTTTATTTCTTTTTTCATGAAATCATTTTTGCTTCATACAAAGAACTCTCCTTCTTAAAAGTTATGATGAATTATTTATGATCGAACTTAAGGTCCACACACACACAGTTCATCCGGGGATTCAGAAATGAAGAATCATGTAAGGGATAACTTTTTTTCTTTCGTAAGAATTTTAAATCTAAAATTATTTTACAGTGTTCCTGTCTTTCTTAGTGTTCGTTTTTAACTGAGAAACCAAGTTATCTATCGTTAGACATTTCCAGTTTTAATAAATATTATAAATACTCTCTAATGTTATACATGATTGACTTCGTTTATTCAGACTCCGGTTGAATTTGTAATCAGTTAAAATTTCAATATTTAATATTTTTTTGCTTGATGTATAAAGGTACATTATGTTATGGTTTGGCAATCCTTTGTATATTTTTTTAAAAAATATATACTTGCTAGAAAAGAGTGTTCTTAAGGACGAATGAGAGAAGATAAGCACTGAAGAAACCACTAGATTTGTTAATTCAATGCCAAAATGACTTCAGGAAGTTTTCAACACACGGAGTTATCCAACAAGCTATTAAATAGCTCATTATCCTTTTATATAATTTTTATAGTTACTACTAAAACAGTAAACGCAGACTTTTCTGCTTGATTTTTGTTGGTATCGCTACAAATCTGTCCTTATTTTCAAAGCTATGAAAGGAAACCGAGATTACTTTTGTTATTCTCAATACTTGGAATAAACTAAATAAAATGTAATTTTTAAAAAAATTTCAAATTCGGGTTTTTAAAATTTTTTTCGTCGTTTATGTAAGCAGTAGTTGGTGAACGCAGACTTTTCTTATATATATATACATATATATATATATATATATATATATGCATAAAAATAAGATCTGGCTTGGGGCCCAAGACCTGACCTTGCAGGGGGTCCAATTATTTTCCGTTACGCCACTGGTGAAAACCCTACTTGGGAAGGGGATGGGGGAACGCAAGCATATTACAAAAAATCGAAAATAAAATATTTAAAATAATTATCAATTTAATAAAACAATTTGCAATCTGAATAATTGCAAATCAATACATACTCGTATATAATAAAAAAAATGAAATACACATTGAAACTGATATAATACGCACTACTTCTAAATGTATCAGTTCCGCACAAAGTATTTGATAATTAATCTATCAATATTCAATTAAAAACAAGTTCAGTAATTATAAGTGACTCTCTTGGGCTTGTCATATACAAAATTTATTTACAAAACTTAATATTTATCTAATTAGTGCGTTTATAATTAAAGTCGTATTGCATCGTAGTTTTAACATCAAAGCTCATTATAATTGCATTCAGTACATTGTTATCGTAAGAAGTGGGGCACGATGAAAATTATGACTGAAAATTGATCCGCAAATATTGAAAGCTTGAGAAGCACAGCTTTATCGCGATCTACAACACTCTTTTTGGTATCATGAATTTCTTTAGATTCTAAGCAGGATATCTATACACAAGGGCAGCCGAATTTACGATTTCTTCCAAATTTAAGATATAAATATAAAAGGTTGCAACATAAAACGGTAATCGTCGCAATTCAGTTGAAAGTAACTTCGAATTTGTAGGGATTTCACCTAAATTATTTTCGTTGTTTGTTCAGTGTTGCGAACTTTATTTATTGAAAATTCTTGTTATTTTCAATATTTTCATTTTTTTATATACTGTTACTTGAAAATAAACTTCAAGTTCCATGAAAAATTTTACCATACTTATTATTACATCTTAAGAAACCTACACAAGAAGCAATTCCTTCCTAGTTACATTATATTTTTAATAACAATATGATTCATAATAAGCTAGTTTCCTGTTTTAATATTTCACATTCTTCTCGTATGATGATGTAAATTTACTGATGTAATTTTGTCCCCCCCCCCTCCTCTGCTCTTGCAGATATGTTTTATTTTAAATAATAAAAAAATTTTGTATTAAATTTTCTTGTTTATGCATATTTTTGTATCATTTCCTGTCTATCTCCATGAACCATTTTGTACCTCTAACCCCTCTGCTGGATGTGAGTTTGGTCCTCCCGAATAAATTAATAGTTAGGGATTCTCCAACAAGGTTTAATAGCGTAGCATTACGTTTCTACTTCCTTTTAATGTCAATAAATATTCGAGCACATACAAATCGCATTAGATAAATTTAAAACTAAAATTATAGATTATTAAAAAAAGAAAGAAACCAAGTGGGGTTCGTTTAAGTGCAAACAACGCCAAGAAAGAGAAGACATTAAGTAAAAATTGAAGCTTTGTATATATTTAAAATATTCCCATATTTTTACTTTATTATACTTGATAGATTTCAACCAAGATAGAGCACTCATTTTTTTTTCTTGCACTAGGGCTTTTAAATACCTAGCTACGCCACTGTCTTCAGAAAATCACTTTTTTTCAAAGAGTGGCGCAATTTTAAATCAGTAATGTCTTCAATTTTACTTCATTCCTTTAAAACTGCAAACGGTAACTCTGACTTTATTTTTGATTTATTTTGTATTTTCCCTTGAGACTTAAAAAATGTACAAACATTTTTTATCATATTAAAATAAAATCAAAACATACATTTATTATTTGCTTTTCCTTACAAAGGAGGCAGTGAAAATAATGGCCGGCTTAATGAAATCTAATTAAATTTTTTTTTATTTTGTAAATTTTCCGTGTTACATAAAAGCTAATTTTAAGATTTTCGTCTATATTTATATATATTTCAATGTACTTTTATAGCACTTTTATGTTGATCAATATGCCTCAATACTTGTTTTCTTTGCTTGAATACATCTTCCAAAAACACACTTTTCTGTGCAAGAACAATTTTATAAAGCTTAATTTTTTGTGTAAACATGAAATTTCAAAAAGTAGTACTTAAGGTAGAACTGGTATTTAAGTTTTTTTCACGAAACTTCAAAGTTTAATTCCTAGCATTGATATTTTGACACTGATCGCACTTGCATCGAGCTATAGAAATAAAAATAAATAAATAATATATACAATATTTCTTCATTTTTGAAGGAATGCTAAATGTTAATGCCTGTTGTGTTTAAAACTTTATTTAAATAATATAAAAAGTATTAATTGGAGCATGAAGGTCTTAACGCGACTGTTGCTGGGATGGGGGACCTTTTCCCCGGAAGCTCATATCAAGTAGGTGTCTGATACTTTCGATTTCTTGTTTCACTAACAAGTGATTCTTTCTTGAAAGTATACCAATCCCCGGTCTAGAATTCACTTTACTTTATAAATTTTCTGAATTTTTCTTTATAAAAAATAATAAAAATAAATGCAATAATATATTCTTGATCCAAATGATACTACAGAAAAACTAGCTTTCAGAAACAGAAAGATTTGCTTTCATAATAAACCAGGAAACAAAAGTTGATTGTAAATTAATGCTTACAACATGTGTAAATGATAGAAAGGCTGGTTAATATGAAATTTTTTGTTTTAATTTTGTAGAACTATTCTTTGTTGAAAATTTCATTTACTTTTTTGTACAACATTTCGGATGTGATTTATATTTGCACAATTCATCATATTCTGAATATAATACTGTTTGTCTTATCATGCAAAGATTTAAAAATTCAAATTTATCGTAACCAGATTATTCACTGAACATTTGGTTACGGAAATACACACATTTGTGTTAAAATTATTCTTACTTTTTGAGAAATATATTATTCTGGAATACCCTACTCATATCGTAAAGCATTTGAAATTTACTTCAGATCACAAAAAGAAGAAAAAAAGTTTTTTTTTTCATTTTTGAGAATTTTTTATTTTATGTACACGATATCTTATTTTTTCATAGCTGTAGAATATCATTGAAAAAAAATCAACTGATATACAACAGTTCTTCGAGCATTGTACAATCTAAATATCTTAAATATAAGCCAATATGAAAGAAAAAGTTAAAAAATTACACAAAAGTGTTAATGTACGTTGTAGAACAGTATGTAATTTACATTAACCTTTTACGAAAAAAAATCCATGTCAAGCATTATATCTGCGCAATATTATTTTTTTAAAAAAAGAGTTGAAATAACAGTTCTTAAAAAATGATACTATCTTTTGTAAGGTATGCATACGATGTAACTTTTCAAACATACAAATATCAAAAAATATTCTAAATAAGTTTTCATTAAATTTGTAAATTTTTTATTCATAAACCTACTATCATTGCCAAACAATTCAACCAAAAGACAAAGAAATTCTAAAATTAAAATTTTAGATATTCCTCTAACAATCAAACTGAAAGGATATTTTATGAATTGCAATAAGAAATTTTTTTTTAAATATTCACAGTAAATTATTAAAAATTTCTATGTAAACATTAATTTACAGGCGGAAAATTTGCAAGTTTATAGAAGAGAGTAACTGAGTACCTGTAGCAATATATATTTTCTGCAGATTAAATTAGTATGAGTATTTGTATTGAGTTATGAAATAAAAAACAGTACACCTCAGTACCATAGATTAGAATAGAGGATCTCAAACTTGTCATGTTTTTCGATCTGGGCCCTTGCTTACTTAATACTGAATTTTTGCAAATTCCTGAACTTCAAATGTGTTTTGGACAGTTGGTATAATTTGGTAGCTCGCTGCTATTTTAAAAACACATTTACTTTACTATCTGTAGTGAAGTGTTGTGTGAAAAACTAAAAAATGCATGTTAATTTTTTAAACATTTATTAGACAAAAGTTAAAATTTAGTACACAGAATAAGAGAGCAAAAACAAATGCTTTTATGACGCTTTAGTAACACAGTTTTAATACTTAGCATAAATTTAGTTAGGTTTTACTTTAAATCTCCTCGGTTAGTAATGTCCAGTCTATTTTTTTTCATAAAAAGAAACAAATTAAGGAAAACTTTTGTCTTTCAAATTAACAAAATAATTCAAAAAGCAACTTTTAATTTATCCCTAAAAAACCCAGATAAATCTTACCCTTAATTGGGCAGAATTTGATTTATCTATTTCTGTATACAATTTCAATTTCCAAATAATAAAAAAAATACTAATAATTATAGCTTTTTCATTAAATTTTTATGTACTTGAGATGCTTTCAATATTTCAATTGATTATAACAAATGCTTTTTAGTACTTTGTTTTAATATTGGTTTAATTTAATTAAATATTTTGAATCAGCAGAAAGAAAATACAATTTCACACTAAATTCAAAAAAATAAATTTTCTAAAAAAAATATTATTTCTAAATTTTTAGTTAAATTAGCTTCTTTACCTGAATCTTGATTTAGTAGCAAATGACATAAATGGAGTTTTAAATAATATATTGAGATAAAATCATATGATGCATTTTGTAAATGAAATGTAAATTAATTTTTTTTATTTAGTGCAATAAATATTTTTTTAGAAACATGTTCTCAAAAAAAGAAAAAAAAAGTCTGGGGCACAAAATAGATAAAGGAAATTGCAACGAGAGAAAGCTAATCAGATACTGGCGGGATCTCTAAATAAATATCTCAAAAACACAACAGGATTAGACGGTCAAGCAATTGAACCAGGACCTTCAATATCAGCATCTGGTTTGGAATTTCATACTGAAAACTTATTTCGAAATGTAAATTTATCAGAATATTATCAAGAAGAAACCACGATTGTACCAATAGAAAACTTAGATGTTGAAGTAGAAAATTCACCCGATAATAACATATCTCAAAATCAAGATTCTGATTTTGAGTTAAGCGATCCAGCTACCTCGCCTGATACAATTTCTATAAAAATTAGAGATTATTTAATAGAAAATGGCCCTTCCCGCTTGATAACCAAACATTTTCCGAGAGATAATTCTGGCAGAAAGTTTTCAGAATCATTCTATTATAGAACATTACCGAATGGAGAAAAAGTATTTAGAAACTACTTAGTATATTCAAATCCCCGAAACACAGTTTTTTGCTCTCTTCCCATGTAAACTATTCAGTGAGAAGCATTCACAGCTTAATAAGAATGGGTGTAATGATTGGGCATATTTAACCCATATTTTGAAAACACATGAAAATAGTGCATCTCACCTTAAACATAGTTCAAAATGCAGTGAACTCAAAATGTCTTTGCGTAATTTATGTACCATTAATGCAGCTCCACAAAGACTTTATGATGCAGAGAAGGTCTATTGGCAATCGGTTATTGAACGGCTTATTTATTTAATTCAATATTTAGCCCGACAATGCCTTGCATTTAGAGGTTCTTCGAAAGAGCTGTTTCATAGTGATAAAGGAAATTTTTTGAAGTTGGTTGAAACCATTGCAAAATTTGATCCAATAATCGCTGAACATCTCCACAAAATTCAAACATCTCAAAAAAAGAACATTGCTCATTACTTAGGGGATCAAATTCAGAATGAAATAAGAAGGATTAAATCGGCAAAATATTACTCATTAATTCTGGATACTACACCTGATATCAGTCATATCAAACAATTGACTGTTGTAATTCGATTTGTTTATAAGAACGAGGAAACCAATAAAGCTCAAATTGAAGGACATTTTTTTAGGATTTCAATCTGTCGACGACACTACTGGACAGGGTCTGTATGAATTCATAAATGGGCATTTAAAATCGTTAAAACTAAATTTATCAGATTTACGAGGCCAATCTTACGATAATGGTGCTAATATGAGAGGAAAGCACAAGTGATTGCAACAAAAAATTATTGAAAATAATTCGAAAGCACTCTATATCCCCTGCTCTGCCCATTCTCTAAATTTAGTTGTAAATGATGCAGCTAAAATTTCCTTCGAAACAGTTAATTTCTTCGGAGTAGTGCAGGAGGTTTACAACTACTTCTCTTCATCCGTTAAACGTTGGTCTATTTTGCAACAGTATGTTGAAAATCTAACTTTAAAGCCGCTCTCCAACACCAGATGGGAAAGTAGAATTCAAGCTTTAAGACCGTTGAAAAATGATTTGAAGGGAATTTTAAAAGCGTTAATAAATATTCAAGAAGAACAAACAAGAGACATGGAATCCATAACCCAGGCAAAAAATTTGATCCAGAAGGTTTCCTCATTTAAATTCATTTGTTCCATTAACATCTGGCACGATATTTTAAGTTTAGTAAATGTTGTGAACCAAATAATGCAAAATTCTAAATGTGATTTACAAATCGTGACTGACAATTTACAAAATCTTATAACAGAACTAAATAATTGTAGATCAGATGAAGCGTATGAACATGCAATTGTCAATGCAAGTATCGTTGCTGACGATTTGGGGGTGGATACTGATTTTCCATAAAGTCGAAAAAGGTTTAAAAAGAAACTATTTCAAGATGAACAAACCGACGAACCAATCAACACTCCAAGACAAAAGTTTAAGGTTGAATTTTACAATATAATATTAGACACTGCTATTTCTTCAATTTCAGAAAGATTCAGTCAGTTAAAAGAACATTACAATTACTTCAAAGTAGTACACAGTATACCTAATTTAAAAAACTGGAGTGACAGTGAAATTTTAAAACATTATGAAGAATTAGAACGAAAATTAACGGATACTAAAAATATAATGACATAGATGGATTACATTTGTTTGAAGAAATAAAATCTTTGCGGATGTTATACCAAAGAGGATATGTCACCTATTGATGTTTTAAATTATATTTATGAAAACAATCTTATAAATACATTTCCAAATATTTCAATAGCCTTACGGATTTCTTTAACCCTGCCAGTTTCCGTGGCTACTGGAGAACGAAGTTTTTCAAAACTTAAAATTATAAAAAACTACATGCGATCTACTATGGCGCAGGAGAGATTATCGGACTTGTCAATTATATCCATAGAGAGCGAAATTTTGGATAAATTAAATATAAAGGAATTGATACGAGCATTTGTAGCTGATAAAGCTAGGAGAATCAATATTTAAATATGTTTTCTAATTTTTATATTTTACTTAAAAGTTTTTATATCATTTTTGCTTTGTTTTGTTTTTAAAATTTATGAAATAAAAAAAAACAATAAGACAAACGTGTTTTAATATTATAATTTTAAAGCTTTTCAGTTCGAAAGTCAAATTTCGAATACTATAAAAGAGTATTTCACATATAATTTGTAGCACTTTATAAGAGTGTAACAGAACCTCATAAAGGGGCGCCGAATTTCAACTTGAACAAGGGCGCCTAATACCCACGCGGCGGCCCTGAACACCGGCCACGAGTTGACGATTATAGGCGCTCGAAATCTCGGTTAAAATATATTATATGTTTCGATTGTTTACCCTGTGACAGAATTCTTAAGATCATGATATTTCCACAAACAATTGGCAGAAAGATATAAATTTTACAAATTTCCTCTATTTTATTTAAAAATAAGAATTCATTCGTCCAATGTGTTTTCTTATCCTCTTTCTTATTAATAAAGAATACTATGTTGGACACACACAGTAAGAGTTTCTTGTTATTTTAATATTTTGGATTATTTTTATATCATGCATTTAATTATCAAAATAAGAATTAAAAAAAACAAAGCTATTTCTTTGCAATAGTACAATAAAACTGAAGCGCATATCTGCTTTGAATGCTATAGTTGCTTTTGAAATATTTCGGAAATAAAAGGTAATGGAATTTATTAAGTCACACTCACTGAATCATTGAATAACTCACGGTTAAATCTTCTTTAGCATTTTATTGTTTTGATTTTAATTTTCTTTAATATATTTATAAATGTAAGCAAAATATAAATTGCACAGTATATTTAATTTCCTTTTAATAAAGAGACGTTTTAGGCACTATTCTTTTAAGAGTAACTATTGACTTGAATCCTAATTAATTAAGAAGCATTGTTTTAAAGAATTAAGAGCACAGATCATCCATTTTTAATTATTTCACCGCAATCTATTCATTTGCAAAACAATGTCATCGCTACTAATACATTATTCATGGCCGAGAAACCATCCACTTTGGCTGCTTATTTGTGGAAGCTCCAAAAGAATCGTTCATTCAACCGCGAAACACTCTGTTTTCGAACAAAGAATAAAAAAGAAGTTTTCAGGATTTTAGGTCGTAAACACCACTGTTTCCCAAAGGAAATCGTACCTTATAATCTTAAATATCAATTAACCAGGCTCTCTATTCCCATTACCAGAGATTACATCATCAGAGCGAAATAAGTCTTCAATTTGTTGTGAAACTCGAAATGTCTTTGCTCTATTACAATATACAAGAAAGAAATCCAAAAACATTCCCCGTGCATATCTTTAAATAAATCATTTACAAGCAATCAGTCAAAACGTTACTTTGAATCTTGTGGAATTGAATCCCCAGTTTCTGAAGGGAAAAAAGTAACAATATTAAAAAAAAGAGATTTCTGAATGATTTTTCTAGTATGAAGCAGATTTCTTTCATACTTGAGTCGAAGAGAACCGATCACGTAATCATATTTTTTTCCCTTTCCGAGATCAATACGAAAACTATTTTAATAAGTCTCTCTCCGGTTAAAGGAGAGATTTAAAGTGAAAAGGATAGAGTTACAAGAGCCGGGATTGAAACAGCCGCCCACTCTTGTTTTAGACAAGCAAAAGCGCACTCAGGGAAAGAGGGAAAAAATCAATTTCCTTTTTTTTTTCAAAGGTAAAAGAAGCAACCAGAAGTTTCCCTGAATAAAGTTGGAAAATTAATGAATTTTTCTTAACCCTTGAAAAGCTTAAGAAGATGATGGGACTTCACATAAAGCATGTATCGCTCATACTCGGATAACTATAATAAGTTTCCCTGTGCATATGAAGGATTCACACGTTCAAAGGGAGAAAAATAAAAGATGTGATTGTTCCTTCTGTGTTGCGTATAAAAGACTACGGGGTGACTTACATATTAAAAAGATAAAGTTTATGGAAGCGTTTTTAAATCCAATCATTTTATTTTACCTTAGGATGGATGGAATTAATAAAAGTTAAAGCTTTTCGCACATATATATTAAAAATAAAGAACTTATGTGTGAAACTTTTTATACTCATTATCAATTCAAAAATATACAGTAGAAAAGTGAATCTCACTCAGTTACTCATCATGATCTCCGAAACTATTAAACTTACAGACTTGAAATTTGACCAACATGCTTCTTTTTCTCAGTAGAGATCCAAAAGAACGAGTTTTATGAAAATAAACTCCTAAAATGTGTTACGGAAGCGTTATAAATTTTAAGAAATTGTGAGTGTTCTTATGACCACGCGATAAAAGTGAAAACTTGTGATTTGTTCTTGGTAAGAGAATCCAACTGTTTGGACGTTTTCTTTTACAACATTTTCACATGCGGGTGTTAAGTAATTCTCTTTTTCAAGCCCACTCATTGGTGGATTTGTTTATTTCATCCACTTTCTGTAAAGGATGAAATGTTTAAATAATTCTGTGTATTCTTCTACTTTTAGACATGAGCAAATACGATTAGTGTAATAATTAAAACAATCTGTCTACGTCATACTATGTCAGACGAGTCAAACCCTTAGAGCCGTTCACTTTGCCTCTAAGCAAGCAAAAGGAAAGGTTTCGTACTTTATCACAAGGAATTTTCTCTTAGTTGTTATCACTAACATAAATCACACTATTGACAACTTTCTAGCCCTTTAATTTCATTATAACTTGGAATTTTAATTATTTTGGCACATTTTTGTGCTTAAATAATGTTTTTACTGAATCAAAAAATAGATTCCATGTTTCATTTTTTCTTAACTTCAGTCTCCCACGTAAGACTAATCTTTTTATTTCAATTATTTTCACTTGTGCTCCTCTTCTCTCTCTCTCTCTGGAGTTGAATATAAGGGGGCTCCATGACATAAATATTTAAATAAAGGAAATAAAACTTCACGGGTTAAAGTGTGCAGGCAATTTTTACTTAAGAAAAAAACACGCGCCTAAAAAGTTTTCAATTCCAAACTAAGCGTGCGCCGCCAATCCGAGCTCAATTACCGACTGTAGCCGAATAAATCCGAATAGCGTAACGCACCCGAACCTGACGCTTAATTTAGATTCACTCTTCAGCAAAACGTGCCTTATAAGAAATTATCACTTCAAAAATTATACTTACAGATTTTAAACTTGCCAACGATGTTCCTTCAGTTTAATAGGAATCAGTAAGAAAGGGTATTGCGTAAATCGACTTTCGAAGGTGGTAATGGGGATGGCTATTGATAAAAAATTCAATTATTTGAACTATTAGACTTACAGACTTGAAATTTGGTTAGCATGATAATATTGTTCAGTAGAGATCCGCTAAGAACTGTTGGTGGTGTTATGGGGACGTTAGAAATAAAATATATTCTCCCACAAACTTGAAATTTGGAAAAAAAATTTTTTTTTTGTTCAGTAGAGATCCCCTAAAAGTCGATTTGAGGAAATCAAGTTCTGGGGGGGGGGGCTATACGGGTGTTAATGATAAATATGCTTCCGTCTTTGAAGTTCAAGTCCGGTCCTTTTTTAATTAAGAGGTGAAGGCTATAAATATATCTTTCAATACTATCAGATGCTTAATTCTAGATCAGATAAAAAGGACCTAAGAAGACCAGAAAATGTTGCAATGTCAGAATATCCCCGGCTAAGTGGGTAATGGCAAGTAACTATATATGACAAATCCTTTTTAAACTAACAAAAAAGAAGCATATTAGTCCTTGATTGTTTGAATTTTTGAAAATAATTTATTAAGCAAATTATTATGCATAATAGACTAATGCAAACGAGTGGTTTTAAAGCAATGTGTTAAAATCGATATGCTACATGCAAAATTTTTAAAATAAATATCGCCATATAAATATGTGTATAATTAACAAAAATATTTCAAGATATCGAAAGTATCCTAATATTTGTAGTAGATTACTAACACCAATGACGTCAAAGTTAACATTGATTAAAAACTTCAGTTAAAATGTTAGAATCATACACGTTTTATGTACAGATTTTTTTTTCAGATTAGTTACGCAATGCCAATTCAAAAAACTTGAAGTTTTATACGAGGAATAAAATTATTTTATATTTTTAAGATGCAATTGAAAAATTAAACTACCCTATGCTTTTCACACAGCTGAAAATTTAGTTAATGTATGTGATGCTAATCCGAAATATCGAAAATCCGAAAAGTATTACTGCACTTGCAAATATTAATTATAAAAAAAAACCAAGAAAATATATGCAGTTATGGGTTTTTTTGTTCCTTAAAGAAAATATGAATGTCTATTCCACGATTTCAATGTACATACCATTAGTTACGCGCACTATATAGAGTTTATGCTAGATTTCTAGCATAAACTCTCATTGCAAGACCAACAACCTAAATCTTCAATGTATAATTCGACTGTTCATTTCATCAGTGTCACTCATTGAAGAGTGTTAAACAATGTTTTCACTTATCCTTACAAGAATATCTAAAGGGCTGGGTCTATAGGTTTGAATACCCACGCTCTTGGACCGTCTATTTTAATCCATCGCCTAGGAAACTTTTTCTCACTTTCAAACTCCAGTGTGGTGGTGCCCTATTTATGCTGCACATTTGTTGCAGATTTAAATTCGATAAGCCATGTTATACAAATTCAGTGGCGTAACGTACACCCCGCAACCCCCGCACTGCGGGGGGGGCAAGGCTTCTAGGGGGCCCAAAGCCTGACTGACGCCATTAACGTAGATTTTCTCGAAATTCGCTTTGCATTTTTCAAAATCAAATTTTTAAGCGATTTTCCAATTGGCGATCTAAAGTCATTCAAAATCAAAACTTCATTACGCTTTTTGATGTGTTTGTTTCAATAACTAAATCAAAAAACATTTTTTATTTGCTGTAATCCCCGTGACGAGAGAGAGATACTTTTCTTCAGCGGGTTTTCTTTTTAAACCTAAACTACTGACAGATAAAACAAAATTCAGATAAATGCTAGGGAGATATAAAAATGCTCACAGTTATTATTATAATATACTTTACATTAATTCTAGGGAGGGGGGAAAAGATATGATTTACTTTTCATGAAGCAACAAATCGCTGTCTTTAGTTCCCCCCTTCCCATGTATTTCAGTTTCATTTAGCGAAGTCGTAAATAACGTACATCTGTTATGCGTTTTTCAAGTAAAGTAATATCACGATACTTGGAAAAGCACAGGAAGGATTTTGAATGAAAATTTGGTCTAGATTTATGAGTAATCAATCAAATGAAGCATAATGGCATGAATCAGTTTTTTATTTCTTTTTTCATGGAATCATTTTTGCATCCTACAAAGAACTCTCCTTATTAAAAGTTGCAGTATTTGTGCTAGAATATAATCAAACTTTAGATCAAGCTCCTCCCAGGATGCAGAAACCAAGAATTAGGTAACTTTTTACTTTCTTAAGAATTCCACATCGAAAGTTATTTTACAGTGTTCGTCGTTCACAGTGTCTAAGTGTTCGTTTTTGTTTAAGTTACCAGGTTATCTGTCATTAGATTTCCCATTTTAATGAATATTATAAATACTCTCTTATGTTATTTCCCCTTTACCCCCTCGTATGTCTTCAAATGTTTTCCTTTGCTCAATTTTAGAATTTTTAAGTTTTAATGGTCCCAGTGAAGCAATAAAAAATTATCATAATATTTTATTTACTTTCTAATGCTGATGATTATGACTTTGATATTTATTTAAAGATATCAAAACGAATGGAGTCGCGGAAAAAAGCTAGTAAAATATAATTTTTGAAAAATTTCAATTCTGGTTTTAAAATTTTTTTCTTTGTTTATGTAAGCAGTCGTAGGTGAACGCAGACTTTCTCCGGCGAGTGTGTGTGTATATATATACATACACACACATGAGATCCGGTTTGGGGCCCAAGACCTGACCTTGCGGGGGGGGCAGTTATTTTCCGTTACGCCACTGTACAAATTGCGCTTGTTCTTATAATGAAGCCATTTTGAAATGAGAATGCTGGAAAAAGGGTACGTTGTGACATTTAGTTTGCATTTCATTTAACAGAAAATTAAATATTTTCTTTATAGAACATAAAAAATGGTAAGTGAAAATCTTTGTTTATTTTTAACTAATTGTTTGAAATTGTAGTTGTACTTTTCGGACACCCTATATATTAAAATACTTACTTGATATCAATCGAATATTTTTCAAAAGGTTGTACATCAAGAACAAAAAAGTAAAAAATAGGTTTTCAAATCATTTTTCTTACACAAGTTCATATATTAGCTAAATCTTTAAGACCAAGCAAAATGCCAAATGACAGAAAAAAATTAACTTTTCATAGAATTGTGTTTTAAAATCTTCCACCAAGACTATTATTATCAACTTTTTTGCATAAACACACTAAGAGCAGAATTCCTGTATACATTTTCTTATTTCGCAATTTGTAGAAAAACTGGAAGTTTTTGTGTAATCCCAGGTGTGGAATATAATCATTCGGAAAATTTCTGAGTTGTACCTCTTGTTCCTATCACAAGTAAAATCTCGGTGGATTTTATTTCTTAAACGTAGGGATCTTTCTAATAATACATATCTGAGATCAGGTGTATATGACAGATGCTTATGAAAATTTTGTACTAGAAAATTCGATGACAAATCTGTATGTTATAAAAGAGCTGGGATTTAAATCTAGAAGCGTTAGAATGGAAGTTGGAAAGCCTTATTACGAATGTCAAATACGTCTGTGATATTGTTAACACCCCTCAGACCCTATATTCGAAAATGTCTGAAAAATATTTTTTTTAAATTAGTATATACTAACGTTTTGTATATATACTGTAGAGAAAGTTTAGACATTTATATAAATCATTCACATAATTTTTTTTAGATTGTGTTTTTCAGCAGAAATAGAAATGTAATTAATAAGTCACATTTTTTGTTTTAAATAATCCTTATAAAAACAATATTAATTATATTTTTTCTGTCATTTATGGGCATACTGTTTCTGCATAGTTTGAACATTAACTATATTTATGGAAGGGAGTGTAATAAACGTAACAAAATATTTTAAATATAATGATTTACAAGTTATACTTCGTAAATTTAAAATAAATATCTGTTTGTGTTGTTTTATTTGGTCTTTTAATGACCTCGCGTAGCTGAATAGTGTGATGTTAATACTCACTGACTCACTCATTTGCTCTTTAAAATTTTAGAGAAATCTGGTAGGAAAATGTTCCAACTCATCGTAATAATAAATGCGTATACTATAAAAAGTGTGCATTATATGCTTTATTACTAAACATTTTAATCAGAAATATTTGCTCTGCTAAGTAATCAGCGCAAAATATCTAAAACTTTCTCAAATGATATTTTTTTAAAAACTTTTAAGTTGTAGTGTACCATAGTGCGTAGTTGTGAAAATAACTTTTCTGTTATTGCGAAAGAGAAAAATGCGATTTTGAAGTCTTTAAACTCAAAGAAACTTGTTAAAACCAGCAATGATATTTTTTTTGCATATATATAAATAGTCAAAAATTCTCTACTAGAGAGAGATGAATAATAAGTAATCAAAACTGAAAAAAATTTAAATTTCAAGATAACCATACTATAGATTTCAAAAGGATGTATGAGAAATTAAAAATAATAGAGTTTAAAATATAAATATAAGGATGCTACAGTGTTATATACATTGCTGATTCAGGACAGCTCTTATATGTAAAATAATTTATACAAAAGTAGGGTTGAACATGTTTTTTGACCAGCCAACCTTTCCCCTTTCTGTTAATAATACACTGAGCAAACACCTATTGAAAAGAATCGATAGAATATCTAAATTCATTACAAGAAAGAGGTAACTTAACTAAAAATTACATTCAAAAATTCATAGCCCGTTCTAAATCTGAGTACAATAGACAAGTTATTGACAAATTCTGGACCCAAATGAAAATTCAAAGCATGGAATAATAGCACTTAGCAAAAGTATGTAAAGAATAGAAATAAAAAATTATAAAGTGTATACATACTACCATTACTTTAGGAATGCTAGAATTATATATGAAAAAAAAAACCTAAGAGAATAAGTAATTTTTTTATATGACACAGAATATGGAGGTAGCTCTATCTATCTAGGAAAAATGATAAGTTTATTATAATAGACAATTAGTATTCTGGGGAATTTTGATCCTTAATATTCAGAATTTATTTATTCAAATAACCATTAAAATGAAATTAATTGGGTATTTGTGAATTAAGTAATATTTAGTAAAATGTTTATAATTTATTTTTCCTGATTTTTTTTAACTAGAAATTTACTGCGTTTTATATGTAATTAACAACAATATTTCTGGGTATAAAACATGTACATTACTTTCCCAATATATATATATATATATATATATTACAAAAATATACAAAAAATAGTTATATACCTAAGATGACTATAATCATGATAGAATAGTTTTAGCCACAGATATATATATATATGTATATAGGTTTAGAACAAAATACTAGGAGCACCCATTGAAAAGTGAGTCGTCTTTTGACCGTCCAAAAAACGGCCTCCCTGGGTTGAGAAAGTGTGTCACCCAGTGGCGGTGACAGGGAACGCATCAGTCAAGCATTTGGCAGTGCGAAAGTTGCATGAGATAATTGTTTTCCCAGCAAAGCGTGAGTATGTCCGACTTCTGCGTAATGAAAACAGGCATAATGCTTGAAGCTCCCCTCGCTGTAGCATCCGTGTACGAAACAGCCAGCCACTTGGGACCACAAGGACCACTGTTCCAAGGGTTATGCCAGTTAACACAAACCTGAGTACGGTGTCTTCTGCGAAGCACAACAGTGGGCAAAAGTCAAAGTGGAAGGACCTTGATATACTAGTGTTGAAGAGGATAGCCACCCGAAAAAGCAAAACTACACTGCCGTAGATTATGTCCAACATGAAACAGACTGGCAAATCTTTAAAATAGCATGAAGCATGTTTTTCTTTAGCATAAATGACACAACAGGTCTTCTCACGGACTCCACTAGAGTAGAACACATGTTCTTGATTTCAACAACGTCGAAACACACAAGTATAGCCCTTTTTATCATTTGCTCTGTTGTCGTGCAACTCATCTTAGCTAAGCGTTTCTTAAGAATATGACATAAGTTTTGAATAGGAATTTAATCTGAGGAATTTCCAGGCCACTCACAATCGAGCCATTTTATTTTATTTTTCGCATAAAAGCATGATCCAACTCCCAATTGCGACCAAGTCATGCTGAAATGTTTCATCTAATGTCTCCATGAATATTAAACAATCCTACTGCATAATATTTCTATATGTTTGACAGAATGTGTTGCTCTTTTTGTAAAATAAGTTCTTCAGACCTTTCTGGACAGCAAAATTTATTGAGAACAAACAAATAAAACGATTATGAATACTGCACACAGCATAAGTTAAGATCATCACACACAGCGTATAGATTGAGGTGTGGTCCCCGTAGAAGTGGGGGGAGGAAGCAGGAAAATGCTTGGACGCATCACACAGATATCCTTACGCCAGAAAAAATAGTTTACTCTCTCTTCAACCCAACAGAATTCATCTTGCCTTTAAAAGGAACAAAACATCCAGTGCAATTGTTGTGAAAAAACACCCAAACATCGGTTTAGAAGGGAGTTTTAATATGTTGGATATGATCTGGTAACAAAGTTTCTTCACTTCTTCAAACTACAATTGATTTGTATATCTGCACAAATAAATGTTTCATCACTGAAATTCCCTTTCTTCCAGTAGTTAACAATCAATGATCGGTATTTTTTAGCCCATGCTAAACGCTTTTTCCTCATTTTCTGAGTTAATAATAGTTTTTTCCTCAGACTTGTTACCTTAAGGCTACTCTTCCAGAAGCCTTTTCCGAACAGTTGATGTATTCCCTTAAACTCCATTATCCAATAAATCTCTTCAAAGGTCTGGGCTAGTCTTTCTTATATTCATTTTGCTATTTATTTTAAAATTTTATCAATTCTTGAAGTAATTTTCCGTTCTCGCCCACATTTTTCTTTTCGTTTTGGAGACAATGATCCGGAATCTTGAAAAACTCTTAAAGTTCTTGAAATACATAATTTGATAACGCCAACTGCCAAAGCTATATTTATCACAGTCATAGAAATGTATTCATTAAGAGCGATTTATTTTAGAATGGTTCCTCGGAGTAATATCCATTTTTAAACAAGTAAAAGTAACACGTGTTAAGCAAAACTTAAAATTGATATTACCAGCTACCCCACTGAAAGGCTTACAAATGAGCTATTGATACACTAAAACGAAGTAATTTACAGTCGAAGTCGATCTGTTACACTACCTAAAGGCAGATGTAACGGATTTGAGGTGGTTCGGGACATCACTAGTAATCACAAACCAACTCAAGCAAGAAAAAATATATGTCCCAATTAATTTGAACAGTATAGTATTTTAAGTAATTTTTTAAGGGTTTTTTGAAGTATATATATTTTTCTTATCTACATTTATGTCAACCATGAATTAAGATTTTTGACTGGGTCAGTAGAAAAAAAGATGCTTCTCAATCCTTATGAAAGTCATATTCTTAATTTTATGGAGTAGGTCTGTAAACTAAAAACCACGCAACTTTATAAATTTTATGTATTACTTATTATAAAAAATTTGAATGCTTTGTTGAAATCTCATTTTTAAATTTCATTTAATTAATAATCTCATTTAATTAATAATAAAATGTAAAAATAACGTACAAAGAATGAATCATCTTGTTCCTTAATTCATTTTGTGCTGCAGCTGAATAGTACGTTTTATTAAGTTAAGTGTGTATCTGTTTTATATCATTAAGACATTTTAATTTCAATACGTATTATTATATCTTTTGGAATTTTGCTTCGTACTATAAACAAAAGGGTAAAGTTTGCTGGCCTTTATAATCAGATTTAAGCCTACTGAAAGCAGTCCTCAGCGTAATATGTGCATGGCTAAATCCTCCAATATGCGATTTTTTCCTCCTCCTTCTTCTTACCGAGTATTTTCTACTACTGGGTAGGATTATTTTTCAGATTCTTTACTGGTCATTAGATTTTTCTGATTTCTTGTGCAACTTTATGGTTCGAATATGTAATTATCATATTTATCTTGCTACTTTGGGGGTGGTCAATCGGTCATGGTCACGAAGTCGTGGCAAACGTTGCTTCTGTTGAGTTGTGTGTTTGAGTCCTGAATCTCCGATATGTAGAGGAACTGATAGACGTTAAATCTATCTTGGCTCAAATTTTTCACGTTCTTGTGCAGAATTTGTGAGGGAGGGTTGCCACACACACAACACAGTTTACACAGCTCAAGTGTCGTCCTTGTCACTTGACAGTGGTTCAGATTTATGAGAATCGTTGTTAATAGCACTAATGTAGCTTCAAAGTGTAACGTTGATAAACACAATCATACAATCAATCAATCCCATTTTAATGTGATTCTTTTCTTATCCTATAACGTAACCCAATGTATAACCAATAAATACTTTGAAATAAATATTTTCGCTTAGAAATAATATTTTAAATAAAATGAAACTTCTATCATTACAAAATAAAACCATATTCTGCAGAGAATATCTTATTTAGCAAGTATTTGTTATTGTTAAAAACCTAAAACTTTATCATAAAATAAAATGTGACTGTCATTTTACCTTAGATTTAAAAAGAATAAGCACATTTTCCTCTTCTTGGTGTTATCTTTCTGCTAATATTACTCGAAATGATATCGTTAAATATTTAAAAGCTTTTAACCGTTAAATTGTTAATAATGCTTCCAACGTAAATGTGAATATAATGCAACTCCATTAAGTGTAAAGTGTTACGAAACCCTAATGACTAAAAGCACAAACCAAGTTTCTATAAATTTTACTTCCCTACAATCAGTCAGAAATTCATCTTTGAGCGTTATTACATTAAATTATCATCAGCAAAAAACGAAAACTGTTCCCAAATGAAGGTTGACAAATGTAATTTAATAAATTTGTCTGGATGCTTGAACGTTCATTTAAAATTGGTTCACTTAAATATGACTGACGCTGGTTGCACATGAATGGTAAAGGAAAAAAAATATATTGAAAAGCTTCTGATTATATTAGAGAGAAGTAAATCAGCTACTCCGAAAACAGAAAATTTTGCTGGTTAATATATATCTGCTGAATGGAATATGTTATCTTCATCAAAAATAAAAAACAAAAGGGCTATAAATAGAATTCTATCTCAAAAATATTTTAATATGTATCTCATCATTGAGTTATCTGTTTGATATGTTTTAGAAACCAAAAGTACCCCAGTCAAAAAAATGCTGAAGATTATTTCTTAAAATATTTGTACACAAAATTGTTTCGTCACAGAAAAATGTTTAGAAATAAGAATAACAAATATAAAATTTAACAGTACGAAACACATCCACGCAGACAGATATGTAGTGTGATAGGCAAATTAGAGAGTGATTCTCTAGAAATGGCCTATGGGATTCCTATAGAACATAGCATAAAGCTCTATCTTGTTGCGCTACCAGCTCAGTAATAGACGTTTAACCTCAAGTGACTCACAATGCAGCATTTAGGTAATAATGGGCAATGCATTCCTATATACAAATTCATTACAAATTATGTTCCGAAAATCCATGATATGATAAGGTACTGTAATGGCGAGCTCATTATTTGGCGGAATATCTCTGAAACGCGAATCACTTGAAACCGCACACACACACACACACACACATTGCCTGTTAAACTGGTGGCAAGCGTTTTCGGTCGAGGTCGCTGTAGTTATGAGCTATAATTACGCAGCTAGCGACTCACTAGAGTTTGGAATGTGTGTCCATCTGATGTTTACAGCTCATGTCTTTTAGATATGAGAAAACCTCTAATCAAATTGTATTTGCGTCATGACGCCTAGCCACGCAAATGAGCATCATGGAAGTTAACCTGAAAATATTCAAGTTAAATGAAGGGCAAAGTTAAATCGTTTTGAAAAAAAAATAGATTAATATTAAATATTAAAATAGACATTTCCGTTTGAATTAAGAAATACACATAATTATGTTAAATCAATGCAACGGATAATACCCATTCCATATATATATGACTAGCTGTTACCCGCCCGCTTCGCTGGGTATTTCATGATGTTTTATAAATTTTTACTGCTTATATATATGTATAAATTATTGATATCTAAGTCCTAGCATTAAGAATTCGATTGTATTGAAAAATATACTTATACCTTTCTCTGTCGCAAAAAAAAGGGCAGAACTCATCTAATTTGTATTTTCTAAAAATCTCTAAAATTGAAGTATAGAATGATATTTGCTCTGTCGTAACCCAAAAACCAAGTGGATTCCCGCAAAAACCAATTTTCGGTGGATCTCTACTCCATAAATTGAACATGCAAGCCAAATTTCAAGTCTAAATCTAACAGAAAAAAAGAAGTTTTACTATCAATATCTCCGTAATCCCGTTGAGAGCCGTAATCCAAAATAACCTCTCTTAGAGGATTTCAATTCAACAAAAGAAAAATGCAAACCAAATTTCATTATTATAATCCTTGTAGCTCGAAAAAAGTAATTTTTTTGTCAATACGTCCCAGTAACCCCCCTAAGAACTTGATTTGCTTAAAATACATTCTTAGTGGATCTCTATTCAACAAAAGAAACATGCTTAACAAATTTCAAGTATATGGGTCTAACAATTAAAAACATTAATTTTTTTCTGTAACTCCTCTTGACCCCTCGAAAACATCCTTAGGGGTCAATATTCGTTTCACTCTTTGTTAGAGGAACTCTATTCCATGAAAGGAACATGCCTACCAATTTTCAAGCAGGATGATCAAATAGTTTAAAAATGGAAATATTTATCGATTACGCCTCTTAAACTCCCGAAATTAAACTTGGTAGGTAATATTCGCAAAACCCATTTTGTAGCGGTTCTCCACTTTACGAAAGGAATCTGCTTATCAAATTTCAAGACTGTACGTCTAACAGTTTAAAAATGGGGATAATTGTCTATAACGCCACTTGAGCCCCCGCAACGCCACTTCTGGGTCTGTTTTCACAAAACCCATTTTGTAGGGGAATTGCACTCTATGAAAGGAATCTGCTTAGCAAAATTTGAAGACTGTGCGTCCAATTAATTAAAAATGCAAAAAAATTATCAATAACGCCCCTTGAACCCCCGCAACGCCACCTAGGTGTCGATTTTCACAAAACATATTTTGTAGTGTATTTCTATCCTATGAGAGGAATCTGCTTACCAAATTTCAAGACTGTGAGTCTAATGGTTTAAAAATAGAAATAATTATTTATATCTGCCCTTAACCCCCCGCAACACTCCTTGGGGGTCAATTTTCCCCAAACCCGTTTTGTAGCGGATATTTACTCCATGAAAGAAACATTTCTACCAATTTTCAAACAGCTAGGTCAAGTAGTTTAAAAACGAAAATATTTATCTATTACGCCACTTATACCCCGCAACGCCACTTAGAAGTCTGTTTTCACAAAACCTTCTTATAGCTGACTCTATTAAATAAATCTATTTATCAAATATAAAGACTGTGCGTCTAATAGTTTAAAAATGGAAATAATTATCTGTAACGCCCCTTAAGTCCCGCAACGCCACTTGGAGGCAATTTTCACGAAACCCATTTTGTAGCGTATCTCTACCCTGAGAGAAATCTGCTTACTAAGTTTCAAGACTGTACGTCTAATAACTTAAAAATCGGAATTTATAACGCCCCTTAAACCCCCACCCCCGCAACACCCCTTGGGGGTCAATTTCCCCCAAACCTGTTTTGTAGCGGATATTTACTCCATGAGAGAAACATTCCTACCAATTTTCAAGCAGGTAGGTCAAGTAGTTTAAAAACGAAAATATTTAATTATTACGCCACTTAATTCCCTGCAACGCGACTTAGAGGACTGTTTTCACAAAACTTTCTTATAGCTGATCTCTACTATATGAAAGAAATCTATTTATCAAATATAAAGACTGCGTCTAATAGTTTAAAAATGGAAATAATTATCTATAACGCCCCTTAAGTCCCGCAACGCCACTTGGGGGGCAATTTCCACGAAACCCATTTTGTAGCGTATCTCTACCCTATGAATAGGAATCTGCTTACTAAGTTTCAAGACTGTACGTCTAGTAACTTAAAAATCGGAATTTATAACGCCCCTTAAACCCTCCGCCCCCGCAACACCCCTTGGGGGTCAATTTTCCCAAAACCCATTTTGTAGCGGATATTTACTCCATGAAAGAAACTTACCTACCAATTTTCAAGCAGGTAGGTGAAGTAGTTTAAAATCGGATATATTTATCTATTACGCCCCTTAATCCCCCACAACGCCACTTAGAAGTCTGTTTTCACAAAACCTGTTTTGTAACTGATCATTATTCTACGAAAGGAATCTATTTATATCAAATTTAAAGACAGTGCGTCAAATAGTTTAAAAATTGAAATAATTATCTATAACGCCCCCTAAGCCCCTGCAACGCCACTTGGGGGTCGATTTTCATCAAACTCATTTTGTAGCGGATCTCTACTCTCTGAAAGGAATCTGCTTACCCAATTTCAAGATTGTACATCAAGTAGTTTAAGCATGGAAGCAATTATTTATAACGCCTATTAACCCCCTTAACGCCCCTTGCGTTTCGAATTTCGGAAAATCCGTTCTTAGCTGACGTCTACTCTATAAAAGGAACATGTCTACCAAATTTCAAGTCTGTAGGTTGAATAGTTCCGGAGATATCGTGATTAGTCAGTCAGTCAGTCGCTTTTCTCCTTTATATATATAGATTATAGCACTATATGTATCACAATATATATATATATATATAATCAAAATTTCTCTACAAGAGAGAGATGAACCACATGATCAATACACAAAAGAATATCAATTGCCGGATAACAATACAACAGAATTTAGAAGGAGATATGAAAGATTGAAACAACAGAGCAAAATACAAAAGAATGGATGCTTCAGTATTATCAACATTGCTGACTTAGGACAGCTAGTATACATAAAATTTTTTCAAAAAATCCTTCTGTATAAAAGTATATATTATATATATTATATATATATATATATATATAATATATATATATAATATATCTTTTATTTTCTATTAAAATAACTTCATAAGAATTCGTAACTACTTTTTTTAAATTTAGAAGTAAAGTATTTTCTTCTGACAAATCTCTTTAATAATTTCCCTCCTTACACAAGTTATAATAATTATTTCTAATTTAACAATCACATATATTTCTTAACTTGGCTCAAGGGACAAGGTTAAAGCGTTTCGAATAATTGAGCTTCAATAAAAACACACGCAAACATATACATATATACATACATAAAAAAAATTAACATTTAAAGAAAGACAGTTCAAATAAAAGTATTTGCTCATTTTGTATTTTTGTATTTGTACAAAGTATTTGTTTGTCTATTTTTAGCAAGAGCTTTTCTAAAAATATGGGATGTGTGTGTGAAGTCATTTTGAAGCAATATCATAATGCATTTTGTAAAATCGTTATATTTTTCAAATATGTTTCATTAAGAAATTAGAATAATATTTAATAGAAGATCACTAATAATTTTTGATAAATCGAAAAATTATATTTAAACAAACATTTCTCGGAAATAAACATAAAAAAATTCTCCACAAATTAAATCCTTTCTATGTTCTATATTAAATTATTTTAACTCTTCTACATATTGAATAATTAGATAGACTAGATTTTTTACATATTAGTTCGTATTCAATTTTGTTCCAGGAATCATTAATGCATTTACTTGCCCTATGCATATCGTCAAAAAGCTAATGAATTCGTTAATGAAATCATTTGATAGTTGTTGGAAGCTGTCAATCGTACCAATACAAGTAACAGTTTAGAGAAAAAGTATTGAAACGAATAATCTATATTGAATAAACTTTGTGGGAGAAAAGAAACAACAAAAATAAAATGTATATTAACCTTTAAATGGACTGAATTTTTTCTTCATTTTAGTAATAGTATAATGTTTCTTTAAAATACTTACATAAAAAGAACTCTACACGCACTTAGGATAAAAATCTGGAAAAGTAAAATTTGAATAATGGTTCAACAAAATTAATAAATATTTCTAATCGGTATTTTATATAAAATCAATAAAGGAAAATGTATTAATCTGATAACAAAAGATCGTCTTGGTGTAATCTAACATCAACTTCGAACTGTAGAATACAAATAATAATTTAATTTTCTCAAGAAACAGATCAATTCTTTTCGAAAGTTTCATCAAAGGAATGTTTAATTTGCACGAGGTAAGAGCTTGGTAGAATAAGTTGGTTAATGAAACCAGTTAATACATTATTAAATCGATGACAAACTGCATTAAGGTAGAATTACTAGTGTAAAGGTTCAAGTCAAAGAGACTATACAAATATTGTAAACGCTTCTACCACGAAAACTAAGACTTTATTTATTCATAAAATCTTATTCACAAACTCGAAAATCAACGTTAAATTCAATTAGATCTGATTAGTTGCTTATTCAAGTATATTAAAGGGAATATCTTTTGCTCTGAGATGTACTAATTTTGATAATTTATTTTAAGAAAAATAAATTGGAATCAGTGTTCATTCAGTCTTCAAAATTTTCGTTAAAACGAATTGCACATACTTTTTTTCCCTAATATTTGATCATAAATAAGCGACAAAAATAATGGTAGTGGTTGATTTTCTAAGACTTTTAAATAAAAATGTTATCACTTTATATATTCAGTATTTGTTTTAAATGTCATTTATTTGTAAAGGAGCAATTTAATTTTAGAAGTGAAAATAAAAAGCAGTTATAAAATAATAAGAAAATAAATCACGCCCTTGTAATGTTATTGATTATTTATTATTTTTAATTTTAATTTATACTTTACACTCTGAAGCAAACCACGAGTTTATTGACGATGGATATCGAAGTTTTGATCCACGGTCGAGGATGACACCTGAGCTCCCAACTTCCGCATCACATCAATGGGAGGACTTTTATATTCGACAGATTTAACGTTCTTCAGCCCTTCTATACGGTGGATCTTTAATGGCAGTAGAATTTGAACCAGCGACTCAATAACGTTGTTCACAAGTTCTCGGCTATGACCGCAAGGGTACCTCCTCGTTCTGTTGTTGGAATAAAAGTTTATATTTCTTTTTGCCACTGTTACATGGATCTATAAGCCTGTGCTATTTCTAAAACACTTATAAAAAATGGTTTTTTTTGTAACGATAGTAAAGAAGGGATCTCACAGAAATATGAAATAACACCTTACACGTACTAGACAAAGAATTAAAAAAAAAAAAACCTAAACCAAAATATTAGAAATAAAGATAACTATGTTTCTTATTCACATTTTAATATCAGAGACCATTACTTCAAATATGTCGAATTGTTTAAGGCGATATGGTACCATCTTCACAATTTTTTTTAATTTTTAATATTTGATATTTGGTTTTAATTGTATTTCATAAAGGCTAATATTTAATAATAATTCCATATAAAATTTTTTTAATTTGTTGCAAAATGTTTGTAGAATTTAAATTTTTTTAGCTTTTTTAAGCATTTTTTAAATCCTTAAGGCTTTTTTAAATTTGTCTCTTTTCTTTTAGAAATTTTTTTCCAAGTACCTTATAATATACTACATAAAACTGTGATGGGTTTTTTTCTGCTGCTGCTCTTTAATTTTTTATTAATTTTTTTATAGTTAAATTTCCAAAAATTTGAAAAAAAACATCAGTTTTGATTTTGAACTTTTTTAGAAAAGTACTAAACTTTTTAGAGCTAATTCCATGCACAGTTTTACAAAACATACTTTTCAGAACACGTATAAAAAATTTCAAACCCATACTTCAATTATCAAAACTTTATCTGAAACTTTTATGAAATGTTAATTAGTTTATTTAAAGCTACTTACTATAAAAAATTGCACAAATGTAGAACAATTAAGCAGTATACTGCCATAATGAATATAGAGGAAAAAAGAATGAAAGATCAATATTTCATAAAACTTTATTTTAATAATTATTAAAAGAAATAAATACACACACTTCAGAGCTAGTTCCATGCTCAGAGCTAATGCACAACATTTACAAAAGATGTTTATGCCTTTATTTTTTATTTCCATGATTTTAAAAGCCTTCGCATGTTAAATATTGTACACGAATAAAAGCAAAATCAAATAACAATTTACAGGTAAAATACATCAAAATCTAAGATCTGTGTATGTGTTTTTGTTTAAATAAATATCTTAAAATATTTTAATAATAAAAGTGTTGAATCTCGCACACATGGGATACATATATATCACCAAAAACAAATATATAAAAATGGGAGAGTTTTTCTACTCTTGCGAATTAGATTTTTAATTATGTGAGTTATCAAAATGATGAAAACGTGTTCCAGGTTCCCTCCAAATGAAAATATGTTTATTAACGCTTTCAAGGGGGGGGGCTAAACTGGGACTCATCCGGAAAGAGAACAGCTTTCCATTGGTCACGCGTCCAGTGAACATGTTAATGTGCCCACTGCAAACGTTCCCCCTGTGGCGTGACGTGAGTGGGACGTAAATTGCTGGTCGCCTCGCATAAAGACCGCGTTCGTGAAGCCTTCGAAGCACGGTTGACCTTGATACCAACCTTCCAGTGCTTGCAGCGAGGGAGGATCTGAGTTCAAAAAGAATTGCGGTTCTATTCTGTCGTTTGCATAATGACAAATATCAGTCATCGACTCATCCGGAAAGAGAACAGCTTTCCATTGGTCACGCGTCCAGTGAGCATGTTAATGTGCCCACTGCAAACGTTCCCCCTGTGGCGTGACGTGAGTGGGACGTAAATTGCTGGTCGCCTCGCATAAAGACCGCGTTCGTGAAGCCTTCGAAGCACGGTTGACCTTGATACCAACCTTCCAGTGCTTGCAGCGAGGGAGGATCTGAGTTCAAAAAGAATTGCGGTTCTATTCTGTCGTTTGCATAATGACAAATATCAGTCATCGACACTCGTGGTAGCGAATGCCGTCCTTGGCTGAACCTTCTGGTCGGTGGTTCGAAATTGTTGCCAAAGTCTATGAATTACAGACTAACTCACATTCAACCATCTAGCCACTTCTATCTGACTTTGTCCTACCTCTAGTCTCTCAATAGAACGTCATCGCAGTTCCTCGATCAAATGATGCCTGGGGTTACTTGATTGTTACAATTTCGCTATACCAGATTTTTAATCTCAGACCCGTAGCTACAATTGTCGACCTAATCTGAGATATTTATTTTTATGCTCCTAACAAATGACGTATTTCAACTCCAGGGTCACTATTTTGCATAATTTAATATCGTTCAGAGCTCCTTTTACATACCAACATATTCAAGTTTCATTGATATTGGATTATTTTGTGGCGAGTTATCGTTATTTTTCTGATTTTTGATTAATTTATGATAGCCAGTGTATATATATGAAGAAAGCGACTCAGTCACACTTCCTCATCAGGAGATCTCCACAACTAATAGACCTACAGATGTGAAATTTGACGCAGGCATGTTTTTTTTCTTGAGTGGAGATTTGCTGAAAATAGTTTTGTGAAAATCGACTCCCAAGAGGGGATGCGAGGATGTTATAACGAAAATCCCCGTGTTTAAAATATTACACCTTCAAACTTGAAATTCGGATAACATGTTTCTTTTGTTGAACAGAAATCCTCTAAGAACGAGTTTTACGCAAATCCCCTCTCTAAAGACTTATGGAGGCGTTACAGATTTAAACAAAAAATTTTAATTTGTAACGGGTCTATACGCTAACCTTCTATTAATCCTCTTGTGGTAAAATTATTCTTTTTAACTATAAGTTCTGTTGAAAACGTTCCCTCGAAAAAGAATACTTGATTTATTTAAATGAGTTGTTCCATTTAAGCGTTGGCATTTAGGTACGCGATGTAAGTCAACGGATAATCGATGGATGGTCGATAGTTGATAATTGGAGATTAAAAGTGATTAAAATTTTGAACTAGGTTTACGACCAGAGGTCGTATAACCAACAAAGATATTTACAGTTAATTTTAGCGTAGAAGTCAAGGGTGCTTCAAGAGTAAATGGAGTAAATTAAGCTTATATGTTAGTAGCCTTAAGCCGTGTGGTTTCTAATTATTTCCTTAGTGCATTTCCTACCTTTAGTTGTGTTGATTAAGTAAAGGATAAATAAATTGAGTTTAAAACTTTCTATGGCTGTTCTTCGCTCGAACCCCCAAACACCAACACCTTCTAGTAGGTTATTACAAAGTGACTATATAAGACTTACAGACTTTAAATATGGTAAGCACGTTACTTCCGTTTGGTACAAATCCGCTGAGAACCGGTTTTACGAATATCGACTCACGAAGAGGTGGACGGGAGTGTTATGGTGGTGTTATATATAAAGTTATTTCCAGTTTATATGAACTATTACACCCCCGGTCTTGAAATATCTTAGTAGGGATCCTCTAAAAATGTGGTGCTACTAGAATGAGGGGCTCCAGGGGCCTGAATGATAAATAATCTTCTGTTTAAGAAATTCGAGTCCTTTTTAAATCAAGAGAAGAGGGCTATAAAGATATTTTTCAATGCATTCGAAAACTTAATACAGATAACAATGGCCTAAAAATAATGTATAATATTTCAATGCCATAGAATGCCCGGTGAAGTGGTCGCCTAAAGCTCATACTTTACTATTACGGTTCAGTATCGAACTCCCTCATGCAAAGTATTGATCCTGTCACAAAAGTACAGGAATCAAATTATGTTCACAAAAGGAAGGCCTCCGTAATTCAACAGATATCGCTAAAAAATGTTACGGTACAAGAACAAAATGAGTCTAAAACACTTTTTTGCTACACAGACTATCCGAGCCAACAAAAATATATCTTTATTAATTTTAAAATATTTTTCATTTCTTTTGAAAAATGTATAGAGCTAAACAATGAGTATATTCTCAAATATATATATATATATATCAGTAACACCATAAGTTTATTTTTTAATACCAATTCCGTTCTTCATAAATTTTCAGTCTAATTATGCTATATTATATCGTAGATTTTTAGATAATCTTATTCTAGTTCTTCTTCTCAAGCCTCGAACAATAAAAGTTTTATCTGGTACTATTTCATGATAAAAAAAAGAAAACATTCTCTCCAAATTCTTCTCAAGGATGTTAATAGATCTCTCAATTTCTGGCTGCGTCCTCACATGGCTTATTCACGTAACATTGCCTTTGACTCGCTCTATTAAGCTTCTCTTCAGCTGTGTAGCATGTGTGTGTGGTCTGCTACTTCGTTTGAAATCACTAGTTACTCCTATGATACTCTAAACCTAGCAATTAGCACTCTGATACACGGTAAATACGAAGCCTTTGTGGCGTCAAAACTCTATTCAACCTGACATAACTAAGTATAATTACCTCCGGAACCAATTTCCTCAACTGTCGTTTATGGGGAGAAATTTACTTGTTCAATATATTACGGTTAAATTTTATTTCTATTATGTAGGATCAAAATTTTTTGTTATGACACGATATAAAATCAACAGTTTCAGGCAATAGTATTCATACTGATATAATAATTATTATTTTTCATCTTTGTATGCACAGTGTATTTAATTCTGTAATTAATTTATTTAAAAATGGTAGAAATTAATATTTATTCTATTTTGAATTCAACTGATACTTAAATATTTCAATGTGCATCAAGATTTCTATTTTATGTTTTCACTAAATAATGAAATTTAGAGGATTTTTGAATGTTAAATATGAAATAAAAGTATTTTGTCACACATGTGTGAGAGAGACATAATTTCAGCAAAAATATTTACCACATAAAGCAATGAACTTCACTTTAAATGCTTTTAGTCAATTTTTTTAAGATCAATATTTGTATAGCTCACAATATTTGAGGTTTTTTAAAATATTTTTTTCTGCCTAGTCGAAACTAAAAAAATAACATGCGATAACATCTTCAAATGAGTTTGGAAGTTGACTTGTAGCGCGTCGTTGAAATAACATAACTGATCAAACGTTATCTTCAAAATTACCAAGTTTTCTTTACCTTCGAACATTATATAGTGATTTTAGTTACAACCACGCCTTAAGACAAGAACCTAGTAATGGACTGTCACATCTCCGAAACGGAATTTAACTGTAAAATTAGGCTGTACTGTTGACTGGAAAAAACACCACTGTTTACGAAACGACTTGTTGCGCAGTAAGATGGTTGATTAAAAAACACAAGAATTTTACTTTTAATAAAAATGATATAAGAAACATACTTTTCTCAAAAACTATAATCAAAAACTCTTGTAGTAGATAATAAAGCAATGGATGACGGTCGCTTGTTTTTTTCTTTGTATTCCAAAGCAATAGTATTTCAAAAACCTCAGATTGAGGTATTTTTCCATTACAGATAAACTATAAACTCTTACCAATCTCAGAGTTTCTAAATCATACAAGTAAACTTAGAAAAGCATCATAAAAATTTGTATTACAATATTACAAAATCAAGCAAATGAAATTGAGGATGGGAAAAATAACATATAATATATATTTGTGATAAAATATCAAAAATAAAACTGCTTGTTATTTCTAGAATGATGAAATGATGTAAAGAAACGGGGAAATTTTTTTTATTATTACGAGGCATTTTTAATGCTTCGTAATTCATGTGACTAATTATAAGCTTATATTTAATACATATTCAGAAAAGGATTTAAACAAATTAAATGAAGCACGTTCGAAGTTACTCAGAATTTTAAATTCAATTAACACCTTATTTTAATCCTCTTAGAAACATTTAATGTCTTCGTAATAAACTTTTGAAATAACGTCGGCTTAAATGATTCTATTTAAATGACGTTATTTGTCGATATTTCCAATTTATTTATCCATAGATAATAAGGGGAAGTTATAATAATTTCCTTTTGTAAATTGAGGGATGAATAACATGTCCTTGTGAACCGATATCTATTGCTTGCTTCACAAATAATGTATGCAGTAATTAGAGATAATCCTTAATTAATACAATGTATGTATTTTGCTAAATAAAGGGTGTCCCAAAGATTTACGCAAGGAGTAATTTTGTTAGAAAACGCAAGGCTTATAATTAAAAATTGTGAATTTTCTTCTTGATTTATTGGTATAGGGCTATGTATAGAATAGCACATCGAATAAATAACCACAGTTTTGTGCTGGCATATGCGAACTCTTTTGTAGAAAATTTTTCTATTGATATTTTGCATAAATGGGGCTAAATGTTGTTGATACAATGTTCAATGTTCTTCCTCAAGTTGTGGGTGGTTATCGATATAAACCTTAGATTTCAAAAATTTCCAAGGAAAATGTCCATCGGCTTTAAATTTCACGATCTCAGCGCCCAATTCTGATCACCAAAATGGGAAATTTCACGACCAGGAGATGGCCCATATAGTAATTGAATGAGACTGTACGGCATGTGTGGCACCATCTTTTTAAAATCATGTGGTCTTCCACATCCATATCTTGCAATTTAGACACAAAAAACTGGATTATCATGTCGTGATAGCCCTGTTTTTATTAATCTTAAAATATTGTTGAACAATAAAAATGCGTTGTTCTTTCTTGTGGCGCTCCATTTTTAATAACCCGGAACTGTAAGCTGTTATTTTTTTTTTATTCGTCGGCAATACGTATGGAACAGAAAGTTAAAAAAAATATTAGTACTCTTAACCTAAAAAAAATGCTTAATTGGTGTTTATCGCTTATAATAGATATTTTATATTAAATATTCAAATTTTAATGTCAACAAATTTTTCAAGGTTAACTAAACCTAATGTAACAATCAATTTTCAACAGAAAAATTTAATCTGCATTTTTGTATATAAAACAAATGTTTTTAACTGAGATCAATAATAACGTAAAAGAAAATATTTTCTTGTTTATTTAATTTGTTAAATACTATTCTATTAGTTGAATATTTTACAAAAACATGTTTTTATTCTGAATGTAATTCTTAAAAATAATTCTTAGAACATAAACTTTCGAATGATGATTCGCATTGGCATTCATTAATATAAGATAAAATATTTCTCAGATTTTTGCATTTTTTAAACAAAGTCAATTATAACTTTAAGGAAACATTAAAATCAATATATTTTGAGCACATTTTTCATCCCATTAAGTTTTCCATTTTAATTTAAACCAGTTTGTTATTTTTGATGTAGTTTTACATTTTTTTTCTCTCTGATTAAAACCTCATATCGATTTCTGGATGTTTACCTCTTCAATCTAATTTAACATATCAGTCATAAAAAAAGTCGGTATATTTGGTTAAGATCAAATATATCCCCCCCCCACCTTTTTTTTCTTAGAAGGAGCTTTAAGTTGATTAAAAGCAAAATATTTAAAAACTATTTAAAATGAGTAATTTTTCTTAGAAATTGGAAACACAAACATATCACATAAATCTTATTATTCATGGCTTTTCTAACTATTTACGCTAAAATAATTTTTCGGCTATACATGTATTGAAATTGTTGCATAATTTACTGTCATACTATCTCAAATATGAATAAAAAATTCAGTAGGATAATCCTCCAGAAAGAAGAAATAAATAATGAATGTTATTTCATAGTATAGTTTTGTATTTCTTCAAATAATCAAGTAAGAGGTATTCTTTTTCTTTGAGGATTTTCGTACAAAAGAGAGACATTTTCAAACCCTTAATATATTTACCGGTAAAAGGAATTACTATTAAGGAAACGGATAGAAGCAGTATACCATAGCGAAAATGTATGAGAAAATAATCGTATTTTTGCTTCTTGTATGCTATTTCATTTATTTTTACGCAGAGAAATGGCAGCATTGAAAGTAGAATAAACTATAAAACACATTTTAAAAATAATAATTTTCTTTTTAATTTTGAAGGAGAAGGATATGTAGTTATTTTTCCTTGAAAAAAAAGAGAAATTCATTTTGTGACCGATATTCATGAAGTGATCCCCTTAAATGCTTAGACAATCAATTTTGAATAAAACTGATGACGTATATTCTTAAAAGGTTCCTAAACTTTTTCAATGCATTTTACAAAGATTTTAGATACGTCTACGCAATCTTTAAATTACATCCCTTATACATGCATTTAATTTGGGCTGAAATACAAGTTATGAACAAACATGTTGTAACTTTAACAGCATATAATGATGAATATAATATAAAAGAAAATTATTAAGAAAAATCCTTATTTATAAAATATGTTTTATAGTTTATTCTACTTTCAATGCTGCCATTTCTCTGCGTATAAAATAAATGAAATAGCATACAAAAAGCAAAAATACGATTATTTTCTCATAAATTTTCGCTATATACATCCGTTTCCTTAATAGTAATTCCTTTTACCGGTAAATTTTTTAATTTGGGGAAAATTTCTCTCTTTTGTACCCGAGTCCGAAAATTCTCAAATAAAAAGAATACCTCTTACTTAATTATTTGAATAAATACAAAATTATACTATGAAATAACATTTTTTATTTATAATTTCTAGTTGATATACCCGTTCTTCGCATGGGTGAATTGAAAAATTAAACAATATAGATTGAAGGATAAACAAGTTTTTAATGAGTTCATTTTACATGAATTACAAATGTAACAACAAAAAAAAAAAAAAAAAAAAAGGAAAAAAAAAGCTTTTTGCATATCTTAGCTGAACAAAAAAAAAACATATTTGTAAAGTTTTATGTCTGTAGAGCTAATAGCTGATAAAAAAGATTTTTTTATTTATTACGCCCCGTAACTCCCTTGTGGGTCAATTTTAGAAAACACCTTCCTAATGTGATCTCTGGTCTGCAAAAGTAACACATTGTTACAAATTTTGTGTAATGGGCGCTTAAAATAGTGTAAATAATTTATATCTGGATGTGTAATACGTTAATATTACTTTTAGTTGTATTTATTTTATGTTAAAATTGTAATATTCGCAAGCAACGCCGTTCCTTACATTATAATGGCGATTCAATGGAAACATAACGAAATGTTGGCGATAGAGCCTAGCCTGCATCATTTTTGGCAACCATGTTGGCAACTTGGCGATGGATTGAACGGTGCAGATGTTGATATGCTATAGTACCACCTGGTGGGGAACTACAACAAAAAGGATTTCACTAAAACCTTTTCCGAAAAAGAATACACATATTTGCAAATTTTCATAGTGATCGGTTAAAAATAAAATCATTAAAAAAACGTGCATTGAAATAAGTTATCAATTTTTATTGTATTTATGGTTCACTATTTTCGCGATAATGGCTTACACGTAAAAGATAGATACATGTTGTCGCGAGTTTTTTTGTATACGTGATTATATACGTATAACTCTAACGGTTTTTACAGCGCACGCCAGAATAAAACTTGCAGATGGCAAGATTTTTTCCCACTTACTTGACCTTTATCGTTATATTTTGAACACTTCATACAATATCTTTATAAATTATAGCCTATGTGTAATTCTGATGTATAAGCTATAGTATTGTAAAGTTTCATTAAAATCCATTCAGTTATTTTTGCATGAAAGAGTAACAAACATCAATACATCCAAACTTTCGCGCTTATAATATTAGTAAGAATATTGATTAGAGTCCTCTGATGAGAATCTATTAGTTATCTTCATACATGTAAATTAAAACTGTAAAAGAATCTGTTTTAAAACGAAGAAACAATTTTTTTTCTTGCACATAGCAAAAATGTATAATTTATTACAGCACATGTCATTTCCATTTAAATGGACTTTTCGGATCAAACATTGCAGGTGCTATTCACATTAGCTGCATTATTTCAAAGAAAATCCCTGACCCCAAAAGCGTTTAACTGAGGCAATGTTTTTTTAGACAAATTTTGTGTATTATTCTAAAGTTTTATCTTAGTAATTTAGTACTATGTCTGTGTGTGATATATATGAATTACAAACAATTACTTGAAATTCGAATCACATACAATTTATTTCCATTCTCTATTTAAACATTTCATTTCCGAAATAAATATTTGGAATTAAATTGGTTGATGTCTGAATACAGAAGTAAAAAGAATTTTCTCAAAGATGCCTAGATGCTTTTAGATAAGGTGGAAATTTATTATTTTTCTGCTATTTTTTTTAAATTCACAATATGTAAATTCCCTTCCATAATTTTTGATAATATAGTATAGTATATATATATATATATGTGTGTGTGTGTGTGTAGTCGACCTTGCAATTAACAATAATATAATAAAATTTAATGGACTAGTTACTGATATAGAGTTAAAATCTTTGTAAACACTGGGGGTTTTGCATTAGATTGACCACCTGACAGGAACATCTGCTCATGCACCTCAATCAAAATCAAAGTATAAAATATTTATTAAATTAGGTGTGCTCACTTTATTGTGCATGTTATAGTTATTTGAATAAAGAGAATATATATAATTTTTTTGAAAACGTCATTGAGGAGAGATCATTTTCTGCTTCAATTGTAAAAAGATAAACATTTATCATGCATACAAATGAAATGTTTGAAGCCTCAAAGTAGTTAAATTTCACACATGGTATAAAAATCTAGTCATTATTTATTTGTTTTTTAAATTTTTGAAGGTAAATAATTTTGATACTTATTCAATTCCTACTATTAGTTCACTCGCACCCTATATACATATGTTAAAATTTTCAATCGTTAAAAAATACTTTCTATTCATCCATTCCAATTTAAATACATTTTATAAACTTGTAGTGGATGACACTTGATGCTAACACAGTTTTTTCAAATATATATATAATAATTCATTTATTAAAATAAATAAATAGTAACAAACTAAAATAATAGTGCAACAGCATATATAGAAAGTAAGATCGTTCGTTGTGTCGCTGTAGCGAAATGAATAGCACATTGGACTTCTAATCCAAATGGGGTAAGTTCGAATTCCACCTGGGGTGACCTAATTTTTTGAAAATGTGATTTATTTTTTACTAGACTATTTTATTAATTAATGAATAAACAGTAACAAAAAAAAATGTCCAACTCTATACATAGAAAGGAAAATTGCAAGAAAGCTGTCTTTCTGTTTTGTCACTTAATATTGTGATTCTGTGATATGTATATGCATATTTATATTAATTGTAAATATTTAATAAAAAGTAACTAAAGTATAAAATTTGTCTTTGTTGACCTAAGTAGGAATTGACTTAATTTTTTTTTATATTACTTGTTTTTCAATACGCTTGCACAGATGGTTTAAGAAAATTTGCTAAATCAGTATTTCAATTTAAATCACATGATTTTACTTCACAGCAGTATATTTACAATAAACTATACAATTACACTAACTAGGGTAAAGATTTTCGAAGAGAAAACATATACATAAGAAGTACAATTTTTGATATGACTAGTAAGTACATAACAAAGCAAATAAAGAGCTATCGAGTTTTCCCAGCATTCAAATAAAGTTAGTTCAAATAACAACGCAGCTGATTACACAAGGAGAAATGATAATGTGAATCCTTTAAAGACTATCCCAACTTATATTTCCTGAGGAGGTGGATCCCATCAAGTTGCAATCTCTTAAATCTTTTAAATGAGGAAGAATTTATTTTCTTGGAAGAGTTGGCAGCGCAATAAAAGCCAGATGAGAGAAAGAGGTGCGAATCATTCCCACTCTTGCGGAAAATGAAACGGGATTACAACCGGTCAGACGGCCATTGGACAGCGGTCATTTTCGGAAATCGTTTGAGATGATCAAGTACTTGTTTCTTCAAAACAAGTTTTCATTCTCTAACATACGTTATAAAATCTCTTTGAGTTGAAATATTTCTCTTGATAACTTTTCCTTCTTTTTGCTACGTTTTCATTGAAATCTAGAAAGTTTTCGGTTCAGTAAAATGCTCACAATATAGAAGTTTCTTTACAAAATTTCTAATGAGAAGAATTTTTGATCTACATAATTGAAATGCATGATATGATACATAATTGAAATGCATGATATGATACATAATTGAAATGCATGTTTGTTTGAAAGAGATCTGCTACTTTATTCATTTATTGCTTTTTTTCTGCTAGAAATATACGAAATGTAGAAACAATTATTTTCAAAATATGCACTTAAATTGATAAAATGAAGTACTTAAAAAGTTTAGAAGTAAATATATGACAAGAAGTGAGCAAGTTATCTCAAAAAAAATTTGGAAGCTGAGTGTTGTTTTTGAGCAGCTAGGGAGAAAAACACTTTGTAATCAAATGTGTTTTCCACAGCCAATAAAATGTTTACAGTTTTAAGGCGATATAGTACCCAAAAAATCATCAAACTATCGACATTTTTATTGGCTCATTTGATAACTGTAATCTTTATAATTGCAAAATTTCAAAGCTTTACCTGCATTTTTTTATCAAGTTATGGAGCAATATTTGATGCTGGACAATAAATCCCACGCCCACATTTCAGATTATCTGCGAGAAAAGAGACTGATAAAAAATGAATTAACTATTTTTCTACGTCGCGTAAATGAGACTGACATATTTAGAATTATATATGCAGTAACAAACCATTCCAAGAAAGAATTGTGCAATTCATGCAAAAATTCTAGTTTGTGAATTGTTTATTGGGAAAAGCAAAAGGATTTGGTCAAGATCTAAAAGTTGTGCATGCTTTTAATGATATTATTATGAATGAAATTAAAACTTCAGAACGGATTCCCCCAAAGCACAAATACTAAATCTCATTTAGATAATTGAAAATCTAATTCGCACGAACAGCAAAACTCTCCCATTTTATTATATTTGTTTTCGTTGATATATATAAATCCTATGTGTGTGAAATTCAACACAATTATTTTTAAAATATTTTAACATTTATTTAAAAAATGAACAGATGCAGTTCTTATAGATTTTGATATATTTTACCTATAAATTGTTATTTGATTTTGCTTTCATTCGTGTACAATATTTAACATGCGAAGGCTTTTAAAATCATGGGCAAAAAAAATAAAGTCTGAAAAACTTTTTGTACATGTTGTGCATTATTTGAGTTGTCAAACTGAGCATGGGATTAGCTCTGAAGTGTGTGTATTTATTTTTTTATATAATTATTAAGATAAAGTTTTATGAAATATTGATCTTTCATTCGTTTTCTTTTATATATTCACTAGCTGTTACCCGCCCGCTTCGCTGGGTATTTCATGATGTTTTATAAATTTTTACTGCTTATATATATGTATAAATTATTGATATCTAAGTCCTAGCATTAAGAATTCGATTGAATTGAAAAATATACTTATACCTGTAACTGTCACCTGTTGATAAAAAAAAGGGCAGAACTCATCTAATTTGTATTTTCTAAAAATCTCTAAAATTGAAGCATAGAATGATGTTTGCTCATTCGTAACTCAAAAACCAAGGGGATTCCCGCAAAACCAATTTTCGGTGGATCTCTACTCCGTAAATTGAACATGCAAGCCAAATTTCAAGTCTAAATCTAACAGAAAAAAAACAAAAGTTTTACTATCAATATCCCCGTAATCCCGTTGAGAGCCGTTTTCCAAAATAACCTCTCTTAGCGGATTTCAATTCAACAAAAAAAAAAAATGCAAACCAAATTTCATTATTATAGTCCTTGTAGCTCGAAAAAAATAATTTTTTTTGTCAATACGTCCCAGTAACCCCCTGCAACCCCCCAGATCTTGATTTGCTTAAAATTTATTCTTAGTGGATCCCTATTTAACAAAAGAAACATGCTTAACAAATTTCAAGTATATGGGTCTAACAATTAAAAACAGGAATTTTTTTCTGTAACTCCTCTTGACCCCTCGCAAACATCTTTGGGGGTCAATTTTCATTTTACTCTTTGTTAGAGGAACTCTATTTCATGAAAGGAACATGCCTACCAATTTTCAAGCAGGATGATCAAGTAGTTTGAAAATGGAAATATTTATCGATTACGCCTCTTAATCTCCCGAAATTGAACTTGGTAGTTGATATTCGCGAAACCCATTTTGTAGCGGTTCTCTACTTTACGAAAGGAATCTGCTTATCAAATTTCAAGACTGTACGTCTAACAGTTTAAAAATGGGGATAATTGTCTATAACGCTACTTGAGCCCCCGCAACGCCACTTCTGGGTCTGTTTTCACAAAACCCATTTTGTAGGGGAATTGCACTCTATGAAAGGAATCTGCTTACCAAAATTTGAAGACTGTGCGTCCAATTAATTAAAAATGCAAAAAAATCATCAATAACGCCCCTTGAACCCCCGCAACACCACCTAGGGGTCGATTTTCACAAAACACATTTTGCTGTGTATTTCTATCCTTTGAGAGGAATCTGATAACCAAATTTCAAGACTGTGAGTCTAATAGTTTAAAAAAAGAAATAATTATTTATATCTGCCCTTAACCCCCCGCAACACCCCTTGGGGGTCAATTTTCCCCAAACCCGTTTTGTAGCGGATATTTACTCCATGAAAGAAACATTCCTACCAATTTTCAAGCAGGTAGGTCAAATAGTTTAAAAACGATAATATTTATCTCTTACGCCACTTATTCCCCTGCAACGCCACTTAGAGGTCTGTTTTCACAAAACCTTCTTATAGCTGATCTCTACTCTATGAAAGAAATCTCTTTATCAAATAGAAAGACTGTGCATCTAATAGTTTAAAAATGGAAATAATTATCTATAACGCCCCTTAAGTCCCCTCAACGCCACTTGGGGGCAATTTTCACGAAACCCATTTTTAGCGTATCTCTACCCTATGAGGGGAATCTGCTTACTAAGTTTCAAGACTGTACGTCTAATAACTTAAAAATCGGAATTTATATTGCCCCTTAAACCCCCGCCCCCGCAACACCCCTTGGGGTCAATTTTCCTAAAACCCATTTTGTAGCGGATATTTACTCCAGGAAAGAAACTTACCTACCAATTTTCAAGCAGGTACGTGAAGTAGTTTAAAAACGGATATATTTATCTATTACGCCCCTTAATCCCCCGCAACGCCACTTAGAAGTCTGTTTTCACAAAACCTGTTTTGTAACTTGTGACTTGTGCTTACGCGTTTCACTAACCTTCTCTCAAAGTCTTTTAAATTGTATTTATTTTAATCAATCCCCGCTGAGAGCTAAAAGTGTGACTTATGCAAATAAGATAGTTTCGGGTTTAGCGAGTTCGAAAGAGATATAAAAGGGAGAAATTAAAAGTAGAGAAGAAGATGACTACGTGTTTTGATAGAGGAGTTAACTACGTGCTTGATTAAGAAGGTGATTCTAGGAGATTAGTTTAACTAAGTGAAGTTTGTTAGCTGAAGGAAGATTATTGAAAAAAATTCATTAATTCGGTTCGGACGTAACTGAAGATATCCAGGATTGAAACCGCTCCATAGATTCTACAAGTATTCAAGATTCCTGTCTTAAAGAGATATCAGGTCTGTGATTTTTATAGATTAAATTTAAATGCGTAGTTTGATTGTATGCGTTATTCCCCGTGGTATCAGTTAGTGTTCCGTCGTTCATAATTGAATTCTGATCTCACTCCACTATAATTTGTTGTTCTGAAAGTTTGATTAATATTTGTGTATTTCTATCATAAGAGGAATATATATATATATATATATATATATATATATAATAAATAGTAGTGATTTATTATTTATGTAGTTATTAATTATGAATCCAACATACCCAAATCTAGATAATGTGCAAAGGGAAGTTAATAACCATAAGGGTAGTGAGAGACTACGACACTGGCGCCCAAACGAAATACCGGAATTAAGAGCAGGTGCAGGATTTAGAGTTTTGCCGGAGTTATTTTTTTCGGGTAAAGAAAATGTGTCTGAGTTTATCAATAATATTGACGACAATATATCCTACTATGAAATACCGGCGAATCTGTCATGTGCATATTTAAAAGGTCATTTAATTGGGAGAGCGTTAGACTGGTTTGAGGTAATTGGGTTCGAGTGTGTAAATGAAGAAGCGACTGCATTTGCGACACTTAAAAAGAAATTATCGGATAGTTTTCCGGTAATACGGAATAAATCAGAGCTAGAAGCTCAGTTTTTTTCATCAAAACAACGGAGAGGTCAAGCCCCGTCAGACTTTATTTTTCAGCTGTTAAAAATTCATAAAACCCTGAATTTGAATTATGATGAGTTAAAATTGATTGATCACATAGTAATGCGACTAGAACCCCAAATAATGGATTATTTAGAAGTTCGAAACCCCACAACGAAAACTCAATTGATAGAGTTGGTAGACCGGTATGAGGAACGTCATAGCTGCAGGGAAAACCAGGGTTCGAGTAATAATTTTGCTAGACGAAGTTGGGATGTGAGTAGGAATCCTGAGGAAAGAAGGAATAATAGAAATTGGAGAGATACTGGGGTCGGAAATAGTCAAAATGATCAAAGAGAACTAGGCAGGGGTGCGAATAATTTTTCTCGTCGTAATTATCAAAATCAAGGATTCGAGGGTGGAAATCGCTACAATCAGCCCAATCAGAGAACAGACCGGTATCAGAACCGTAGGATGGTGGTTAGGAAGGGTCCTAATGATGATTCAGCAAAGCAGAATTGGAGGCGTGTTGATTGCAACAGCGAAAGGCAAAGAAATGCCAATTTAAACTTCTAAGCGATCGTGTTGTGGGAGGTAAACGATCGCTAGTTAAGTCAAATCCTCCTAATAGAATTAAAATTAATTCATTGCGATTATCACCAGTTGAACTTCCGTATGTGCCGATTCTTTTGCATGATACATTTCTAAAAGCGCTCTGGGATACAGGTGCGGAAAAGTCGTTTATTTCAGAAAAAACGTACCGGTCATATTTTTCTTTCTGTCCTATTAAAAAATCGTTAGCTGAAGTAGTTACAGCTCAAGGGTCACAATGCAGAAATTTAGGCACAGTTGAGTTGAGAATTAAAATAAGAGAATTTTCGAAGTTATGGAAATTTCATGTGATTGCTGAGATGCAAGACCCATGCATAATAGGTGTTGATTTTATGTCACATGCAGGGATTACTTTTGATTTTGTTAAAAAATCGTTAATCATTCCGGATTTGCAAATTGAGAAATTGGCAATTTCGGACGAACCGGTACGGAAAGATTTATTAAGGACTAAGTTAAAGGCAGGGCAAAAACAAAAGTTAGCGAAATTTGATGTGGAATGGGAGCATCGCCCGGGTGCGCAAAATTTAGTGGCTGATATGTTGTCTAGAAACCCGTTAGAAAGTAATGAAGAACCAAAAGTGTCTTGTGCGGTGATTAGATCGTTAGTATTATCGTCTAGAGAACAGTTGAGAGAGGAACAGAGAAATGACCCGGAACTAGGGCACATAATGAAGTATTTGGAAAATCCGGACGATAGTTCTGTTAATGAATCGATTTGCAGAAATTGGTCCAATGACTTTAAAATCGTTGACGGTTTGCTATATTATGCAAAATATACAACCACACTAGGTGAATTAAGGGTATTTATACCTAAAACATTACGTAAAGATGTTATGCGAGAATTTCATGACTCGAAGATGGCAGGTCATTTAGGCAAAAAGAAAACCTACTTAAAATTAAAGGACGCGTGTTATTTACCGTACATGAGGAAATACATTTATAAATATGTAGCAACATGCGACCAATGCCAAAAAGTTGATTATAAAAACGGATTACCAGCTGGTCAATTAATTCCGATAATAACGAATTTTCCGAATGAAATCGTGTCTTTAGATTTGTTAGGCCCATACCCTGCAACTAGTCCAGAACGCTATAGATTTATTTTAGTAATTACAGATAATTTTTCTAAATGGGTTGAAATAGTTCCCTTAAGGAAAGCTTCGGCTAAAGCAATCGCCAATGCATTTTTTGAGAATTATATTGCGCGTTAGGGAGCTCCTGTAGAGTTAATTACCGAAAACGGTCCCCAAATGATATCCGAAGTTTTTGAGCAAATATGTCGCAGATTGCACATAAAACACGTTAAAACTGTGGTATATCGTCCACAAGCTAATCAAACAGAAAGAGTTAATCGCACTCTTTTAAAAATGATTTCGAGTTTTGTCGCGGATAATCACACTAACTGGGATCAATTTCTGCAAGAGTTCGGTTATGCGATTAGGACAGCAGTACATGAGACAACGGGTAAAACACCGGCGGAATTATTTTTAGGTCGAAATTTAATCACCCCTTTTCCGAATTTAGTTATGGTAACTGATGGATCAGATTTAGTTTGTGGGAACATAGAAAGGTTGTTTGAGGAGGCTAGAGTTCATACAAAGCGCCAGCAAGAGAAGTGGGCGAAATATTATAATAAAAAGAGGCGTGAAAATAATGTGAAAGTTGATGATCTAGTATTAGTTCAAACGCAACCGTTAAGTTCAAAATGTAAAAAAATAGTAGGTAAATTTATGCCAAAGTTTGAGGGCCCATATAAAGTTCTGAGTGTAAAAAATATTAATAATTTAGTAATATTAAAATTTGGTAAAAGAATAACGGTTAATGTGGACCAGGTGAGAATTTACCATCAAAGAGAAGACAGTGATGCCGAGTCGGAAAGTGACACTAGTAGTGATCATGGTGGAGTGACATCAGTCAGGTCGGATGATGCGCAGTCGACATTGGTGCAATCGGAGAGTGATGGGGGTTGTCGTAAAGGATCGAAATCAGGAAATGTAAATGGTAGTAGAGATATAGTTGCGAATAGACGCGATGGAGTGGAGGTGAGAAAAAAACGTGGACGGACGGAATCTGCTGTTTCTTCGGGGGTGGTGTATGCAATTTCAGGAAAAGGAGACCTTTATACACTGAGAGAGAGAAAAGAGGAAGGCCAGACTCTTGGAGGGAAAACGTGCAAAAGAAGAAGAGACCAGAGTCCCAGGTAGATCGCGAAAAAAGAAAGATTTCCTCGTCAATGCCGTCTCGTCCCTCCAGAAAGCGGTATAGAAAGGTGGAAGAAAATAGTTCTGAAAGAGCAGTTCCAGGACCATCCCACAGATTCAAGTACAACAGACCTCATCAGGAAAGGAGCTGTCCATACAATCTTCGGAGCCGACGTCGAGTGGATAACAGCCAAGTTCCAGTTCTCACAAAGGAAAACAACGCCTCAGCAGGAGCATATCAACTTCAACGGACTCGATGGAAGAGGAGACCCAGAAGGTTGGAGCGCAGAGTGAACAACCCTAGGACAAGGTCATCCAGCACAGAGGCCATGGTTGGAGACAAAGCCTATGCAGATTGGATCTAAAGACTTGCCAGGTTGTATAATTCTAATTTGTTTATTTTTCCTCTGACAGACAGTTCGGAGTATTTTCTATGTGGGCTAGTCTAATTTTTTTTGTAAAATTAACGTACAAAAGTGTCATTGAGTTGTGTGCATTTTCATATCGGTTGAAAAGACTTTTGTATTTAATGTTTTTCCAAATTGTGGAAAAACATTTGTTGAATTGCAATTGTTTTGCTACACATTAAAGACGAGGCTTTATATGTGAGATTACTTGTATTGTTTGTTGTAATATATTCTATGTAAAAAAATGTATATATTTTTGTGTGTAATTATTAAGAGGTATAATTAGTGTCTGGTTTCTGGGCGCGGTGTAATTAGGAATACTAACAAAAAACATTAACAGCGCAGCGCGATTGATTGGGAATTTTTGAAAATGAAACCAGATAAAAGTTAAATTGTTATGAAACTATATATATATAATATAATGTATGCCATATTTTATGTCAATAAGGAAGTTGTATAAAAGTTCTGTGCATTGAATGTCATGTTTTAGAAAAATTGACAAGGTTTCCTTTCAGGGCAGCAGTCCCTGAACATAGTGATGCGATGAAAACTTTGATGTCGTGAGAAGATATTAATGTAAAATTTTATTTATATTAGCACTTAAGTAAAGTGCATGATCAGGGATTTTTCCTTGAAAGGTTTTCCCCTGATCTTCGCCCGAATGGGATGCACTATAGGAATTATAAATGTGTACAAGAGCAATAAATTGGAGTGGAGTACCCCTTTTGAGTAGTCATTTCTGTGTGCTAGTTTAATTACAGTTTCTAACTTAGAGAGTTAAAATTTTCGGCAGATCCAGTGTTTTCAGGCATTATAAAGTTCGTGAGTTAACTTTCTACATGTTCAGTATTTTTAGGCATTCTAGAGTAGTTAAAATTTTGTGCAGGTTCAGTGTTTTTCAGATGTTAGGTAAATTAAGCGAGTTCTTGCAGGTCGTTTAGACCTTCAATAAGTCACGCTTTTTCTCTCGGAGGGGGGTTGTGACGGGTGCTTACGCGTTTCACCTACCTCCTCTCAAAGTCTTTTAAATTGTATTTATTTTAACCAATCCCCGCTGAGAGCTAAAAGTGTGACTTATGCAAATAAGATAGTTTCGGGTTTAGCGAGTTCGAAAGAGATATAAAAGGGAGAAATTAAATGAAGAGAAGAGGATGACTACGTGTTTTGATAGAGGAGTTAACTACGTGCTTGATTAAGAAGGTGATTCTAGGAGATTAGTTTAACTAAGTGAAGTTTATTAGCTGAAGGAAAATTATTGAAAAAAATTCATTAATTCGGTTCGGACGTAACTGAAGATATCCAGGATTGAAACCGCTGCATAGATTCTACAAGTATTCAAGATTCCTGTCTTAAAGAGATATCAGGTCTGTGATTTTTACAGATTAGATTTAAATGCGTAGTTTGATTGTATGCGTTATTCCCCGTGGTATCAGTTAGTGTTCCGTCGTTCATAATTGAATTCTGATCTCACTCCACTATAATTTGTTGTTCTTAAAGTTTGATTAATATTTGTGTATTTCTATCATAAGGAATAATAAATAGTAGTGATTTTTTTATTTATGTAGTTATTAATTATGAATCCAACATACCCAAATCTAGATAATATGCAAAGGGAAGTTAATAACCATAGGGGTAGTGAGAGACTACGACAAACTGATCATTATTCTACGAAAAGAATCTATATATCAAATTTAAAGACAGTGCGTCAAATAGATTAAAAATGGAAATAATTATCTATAACGCCCCCTAAGCCCCTGCAACGCCACTTGGGGGTCGATTTTCAGCAAACTCATTTTGTAGCGGATCTCTACTCTCTGAAAGGAATCCGCTTACCCAATTTCAAGATTGTACATCAAGTAGTTTAAACATGGAAACAATTATTATTAAAGCCCTTAACCCCCGTAACGCCCCTTGCGTTTTGAATTTCGGAAAATCCTTTCTTAGCTGATGTCTACTTTATCAAAGGAACATGTCTACCAAATTTCAAGTCTGTAGGTTGAATAGTTCCAGAGATTTCGTGATTAGTCAGTCAGTGAGTCAGTGAGTCGCTTTTCTCCTTTATATATATAGATTATGGCAGTATACTGCTTAATTGTTCTACATTTTTGCAATTTCTTATGGTAAGCAGTGTTAAATAAGGTTATTAACATTTCATAAAAGTTTCAGACTATTCGATGAATATTATATCATGCTATTCATGAAATGAAAACTTCAAACTCATATTTCTCCATGTTGAATTTTTGTACTTTTGCTGTTATTCAAAACTCTAAGGCTTTTTTGATAATTGAAGTATGGGTTTGAAATTTTTTATACGTGTTCTGAAAAGTATGTTTTGAAAAACTGTGCATGGAATTAGCTCTAACATGTTTAATACTTTTTCTAAAAAATTTCAAAATCAAAATCAATGTTTTTTTGAGAATTTTTGGAAGTTTTTGACTATTAAAAAAATAATAAAAAATTAAAGATCAGCAACAGAAAAAAATCACATGCACAGTTGTATGTATTATATTATAAGGTAATTGGACAAAAAAATTTTGAAAGAAAAGAAACATATTTAAAAAAGGCCTTAGAAATTTAAAAAATGCTTTAAAAGTTTAAAAAACTTAAATTTTACAAACATATTTGTATATAATTATTATTAAATATTAATCTTTATAAAATACAATTAAAACCAAATATTAAAAATTAAAAAAAAATGAAGATGGTACCATATATCGCCTTAATCAACGATTATATTGAGACGTAATTATATCTGCTACATAAATATACATATTCCAAGCTGCAACTGGAAGAATTAGCCAATGTTTTCTACTTCCTTTACTAGATAGTAATTAGGTTACATAAATTTAATTTAACCTGGATTTTTTGTTACCTTTAAACTTTTAAAATTGGGGTTATATATTCTGTGGCGTATGTTTTCCACATATATTTTTGTTGTGGTACAACTGATGTTTTAAAAATGCCCAGGAAAGATATGAAAAAAGAGAGAAGGGGAGGGGAGAGAAAGTGTCTTTGAATCGCTTGGTACAGCAGTTGGGAATAAATGACAAAAAAATTTGCAGTACGGCATATATATCGCCTTGTTTGAAAAGCTGAGTTTCTCTACGTTTCTGATATTTCTAATTTGATACGGTTGTAGAATGCAACCAATAAACCTTCAAACTGGAGCAACATCTGTTTAATTTAAAACATTTATTTTTAGAGGTTCTTTTTTAAATACTGTGGAAAATCATTTTAAAACATACAATTTTTTCTTGAACATACAGTCAAAAGTATTGGGACACTTGGCATGCATAACTGTAAAGCTGTTTATAAAAATATTTATCACACTAAAACGAAAACAAAATGAATTAAGAAATATTTTAACATTTGGTGTAAAGTATATTAAAGAAATTTATTTGTTCGAGGGTTAGAACTTATATAAAAAATGTGTCAACATTGCTGTAAAAGCGCTACACAACAAAACCAAAGGATGTCGCGTATACCGCACGTGAGCTACATACCTATCTTACCCCTCATCAAAAAGACTCGTCCTTCCTACGTCACGTGTATGCGGAGTGAAGCGAAGTACTGATCTTTGTATTAGCTTGCGGTCTAAAGTAAGTGTTGTCAGGATGTTTTCATTGTTAGAACAACGAAGTTGGATAAAAATTGAATGTACCAGAGTTCGTACAGCATGGTTATGTCATCTAGGGCTTCAAGAGCCTTACGGGGAATCTGTATTGCCTTACAGAACTGTAGCAAGATGGGCAAGTCTTCAATGAAGAACGCCAAAATGTGGCAGCCATGCATTGGCCATGTCATCCTAGTGTCAGTGAAGCAGAAGTGCATGCTGCTGCCACACTAATGGTCAGTGAACGATGCCAAACGATTCGTGAGCTAGTCCTACAGACAGAATTTGCGCATAAGACTGTGTCGCACATTCTAAAGGAACGCCTGTGCATGAGAAAGATTGCATCACGATGAGTTCCACATCGTTTGACGGAAATGCAATAATTGCTACGATACAATGCTGCTCGAGCCCACCTGGAGCCGCTATGAGCGTGAAGAAGAGGCTTTTTTACGCCGTATCATTACGCTTGATAAGACATGGGCTAGATTGTACCAGTCAGAACTGAAGCACCAATCAAACGAATGGCGTTATTACGGGTCACCACAACGTTCAAAATTTCGTCATAACCCCAGCAATGTGAAAGTTATGGTGATTCTCGTGTACGACTGTAACGGTGTCATCCTAACGCATACCGTTCCCCCACAGAAGAACGTCAATGCTCAGTATTACTGCTCATTATTGGAGCACCATATCAGATCAGTTTTGAAAGAAAAACAGCGACTCTTTCAGCGGAAAGACATTATACTTTTGCATGACAATACTCGGCTGCATGCAGTGCAAGCTGTGACTGATTCGTTCAATTGATGTTGCTGGGAAGTGCTTTACCAACCACCAAATTACCCAGATCTATGCCTTTGTGACTTTGACTTAATTCCCAAGATGAAGGAACCACTTCGTGGCATTCGCTTCAAAATTGTTACAAAAATTCATGTAGCAGTAGACCGGTCGATTCAAACTATCAACCGAACAGGTGATGCTACAGGTGTTCTGCGACTTCTACATCATTGGAAAAATGTTGTACATAATGCTGGCGACTATATTAAAGGACTGCAAAGCATGGTGACATGAATCACTTTTGTATTTCATGTAAATAAATAATTGCCACCCTCCAAAAGTTCCAACCCTCGTATTATAGACTTATAATTTGATTCAGCTTTTCAAACAAAATTAATAGGCACACAGGAGTCAAAAAAGTATTGAGACACCAAAAATGAGAAATTTATCAAATATATAGCGTATCATAGAATTTAATTTTACGCCACTTTTTTTAGACCAGCAGTTTAAACCTTAGCGTTTCAATAGATAAGATTATTTACAGAAAAAATGGCAAGAAACAAAGATATATCGGTTGGTGTGTGAATTCTCGAAATAGGTCATTAGAAAGAGGTGAAATCAGTTCACTGTAGGGGAAAAATCTTGAAATTGAATAAGTCTACTGTTTTTAATTTAATTGACATGTTAAAGAAAACAAACAGTATTGAAAACAAGCAAAGATCAGGACGACGAAAGATATTGAACGAATGTGAAGAGAGGTGGATTGTGAGACAACTACAGATTAATCCAGGATTTAGTGCAGTAAAAATGACTTTGTAATGTAAAAGTTGGCTTGAAAAATCCGTAAATCCAGAAACTAGAACAAAAGTATCATGGCAGAAACCCTACATCAACAAAGCAAATAGACAAGCTAGGTTGGCATTTGCTGAAATGTATGTAAGGCAGCCCTAGCAGAATATTGGAGAAATGATTTTTTTGTTGTTAATGAAAGCAAATATAACCATTTCAGATCGGATGGCAAGCAAAAAGTTTGTAGGAAATCAAATACAGCAATGCATGCCAAAAATTTAAGGCCTACTGTTAAATATGGAGGAGGTAACTAAATTGTCTGGGGCGGCACATCAAGCTCTGGTATCGGGAACTTACATTTTATTGATGGCATAATGAATAAATGTGTCTATCTTGACATTCTCAAGCAAAATTTAAAGCAAAGTGTGAGCAGACTGGGAATCTCAGGACATTTTATATTTTACCAAGATAATGACCTGAAACATACTGCAGATATTTGCAAGGTATGGGTCATCAACCACTGTCGTAGTGTCATTAAGACTCCTGCACAAAGTCCAGACCTTAATCCCATTAAACATGAGTCGAATTATTTGCAGCAAAAACTGTATCAGGACCGAATTTATAACAAGCAGCATTTAAGAAAATATTTGGTTGAAGAGTGGACCGAAATCGATAGATCATTTTGCAAAAAAATTGATCGAATACATGCCATATATACTTCGAGAGGTGATAAAAAGCAAGGACAGCCCAACAAGATTATATTTCTAAGTTTGAATTGCTTTTCTTAATTTATTGGGAAGTGTCCCAATATTTTTTGAGCACCTTTTTTAACAAGATTTCTTTTATTTTCAATTTTAACCATAATTACATTAATGTATGAGTTTTGTTCAAATTATTATTATTTGTATTTACCAAAATAATATTTACTTTTTTTTGGTTTCAATTGTACGTTTAAGTAAAATATTACGATAAAAATGTATGAACTGGTAGTGTGTTCCAATACTTTTTTGACAGAATGAATTTTTTGAAACTTTATTTTTTCGGAATATTCTTGAATAATACATGAAGTAGAAAGAAATACAAAAATGCATTAAATGTCATGTTCATTCGGCTATATTTTCAGTAATTAAATAATGTAAGAAGTCCTTTTCTCCACCTAAAAATGAAAGGTGGAGAAAAAGAATTACGTATAGCAACACGCTTCTTTAATTCAATGTGGCAGAGGTAGTCTATTGGTCAAAGTCACGGAGTCGTGCAGGGCCGGACCTTGACCTTTGGGGGCCCTGGGCTAACAATATCTGGGGGCCCCTTAAATAATTAAAATGTTTGCCTTTTTCCTAAAAAATTATTGTGCAGAAAAATTTAGAATATACGAAACTTAAAGCTCTTTTCCCAAACAATTTAAATATGTTATAAACAATAACATAGTTTACAAAAACAAAAAAAAACTTTTCTACACTTTTATGCTGAATATTCTTTTATTTGCTCATCATATTTTAAGACTTTGTTGAGATCAATATTAATGGAAAGAAGTAATTAATAAGTAAGCCTAGTATTTGTCATTGTTGTCCTATATTTGTTTTTTATGAAGAGCATTTTAAAGTACGCACGCGCTCCGCTTCACAGCTAGTAATACGGAGCGTTAGAAAAATCTTTAAAATGGTATACAAATTTGGAAAAACCTCAACTAATTTCTTTTCAAAAATGAAATTGAATATATCACTACAAGTACAGGACTCTAGCTCAGTTTCCGATAACTTTTTAATTGAACACCTTCCTTTACTAAATGGTAGTCTACATCGTTTGAATAGTAATCAGTAATAGTGCGTAAACTCTCCAGGTCGATGTTCTCCTTACTTTGATCTTGCAAATCCATCAAAAATTTAAATTTCTTACTGTATTCTGCACATACTTGATTTCTATTTAAATCAAGATTAGCTTATCTAACACTACAATAAACGTGTCTCTTTTAAATTTTTATGTCCCATACACATTTTTTTCTGTGAATTTATCTGCACATTTTGAAATAACCCGTCTCTAGTTCACATCGCTACATTCTGTTTCTACACTAGGACTTAATTTTTAAGCTGCGTCTTGATACTCCTTTAGTTTTTCATCTGATTTACATGTCGTAAATTGATTATAAACGTTCTTAATGACATAATTAACTTATTCCCTTTACAAATGTCCAAACCCAAAATATCTGTAATTTTTGTTAACTGAATTAAATTTTTTCTAAAACTTCTTCCCAAAATATAATTAAAATGGCAGTTTCGAGTTTTGTTGATTTATTAAATAAATTTACTGCCTCTTTTTGAAAATCAATTTTCTCATTTTCATTATCACTAAATGTCTTTAGAATATTCATGATATGACAATAATTATCTTTTGAGGCTTCAAAAGGATCGTAGTAACAAGACCATCTGGTCTGACTTAAACTTTTTAAGGGGTGCATTTCAGTTTAATTTCACAATTTAGAAGTTTCTACCTATAGGTCGAAGCAGAAAAAAAAACTTATATTTGTTGCACTAATCCAAAGAAGTTCACGATTTCAGTGACAACCTTAACTTATTCTGCACAACTAGATTAAGAGAATGTGCAGCACACGGTACATAATTTGTGAATTTGTTTTTTCTTTTCTTTTAGAAGAGCTTGCGCACCATTATATGGACCGGACATATTGGCAGCATTGTCAAATGACTGTCCCTACAATTATACAATAGCAGTCCATTGTCTTGTAGATAATTAAATATAAATCTTTGTGACTAATAATCTTAATTAATGAGACTCATCTTTATACACTTTCCCCCCCAAAACAATACCGTAGCATAATAGCAAGTCATTGTGGGACAAATCTACTGTTGAATCCATTACTATTGAATAGTACTTTGTGTCATTGTTATTTATTTGAGTCATAATTGTTTAATGATTTCCTTGCCCATGAACTCAACTATTTGCTCATATATTTTTTTGATATGTTAGATATTAATGATTTTGGTCGTAATTCCCGCTGTTCAATATGTTCATGAATGAATGAGTCGAACTCTGCTAGCAGTTTCAGGGTACCCATAAAATTACCATTATGAGGAGAACCAAAAACTTCCTCGGTACCTCTAAATTAGCAATACTCAACCTGTGGCCCACTGGATCATTCTGAGTGGCCTGGTCTAGGTTCATTGAAATAACAAATTCAATTTTGCTTTAGAACAATGTATTAAAAATTTAGCGAGAAATTCTATTAATCAAGCAATCAAATCTATCAGTTTTGCTATCTACGTCATGCTGATACGAATTGGGAAATAATTTTCTTTCTTTTTGTAATTGTAATGGTTAGTGATAACAAATAACAACACGCAGTAGTGACCATTTTATAGGTAACTAATATAAATAATATTATAATATATAATATAATAATTTTATAACTAATTTTTAACTAACCCTCATGTCTAAAAAATATTTGCTGTTTCAAGACGATTGGGATCTTGATTATTTCGTAGGGAAAAAAAACATGGATCAACAACTTGTTTGATTTGACGTGAAAATGTTATATATAAAAAGTATAATTTTGCTCGTCACTGTTCTACTAATCACAAATCTTTCAATAGCTTTTATTCTTGAGGATCCATTTAAAGACGAGATAAATTGGTTTTCTTAAAAAAAAAACTTTGAAACAGCAATAAATGTTTTGTAGGTGGTAATGTCACAAAAACACAGAGGTAACAAAAGCATCTATAAAGTTTAATACATTATATATATTGACACACATTTTAAATTGTTAATGATAAACTTAAGAATCATTACAGAAATTGTTAGAGTGTTTCTTAATTGCTTCCGATGTAATCTTTGATTAATTCAGTTATTTGTTCAGATATTTTTTTTAATAAAATCAAAGATATTTGAATAAATTTGAAACAAAAATGCGCAATAAGAACAGACAGTTTAAGCCAATAATACTGATTTCAGTCGGTAGATCAATAAAAACTCTTTGCTACCATCCTGCATTTGATAAACTAATATATGAAATAAAAAAATGTAAGGCTTTGTCAAAAGAAAAAAAATCAAATTATCCAAGTACTTGGCAGATTTGTTTTTATAACAGTAGAATGCAGACAAGAGGGGCTTGGGATCATTGATTAACGGAAATTGAAAAATTCTTACGAAACTGGGTAAAAAGTGAATGAAACCTATATTTTGTGAGTTTTGTTTGATAGTTAGGTATAGGTTTTAAAATAAGATCCAAAATTTTGAGCTTTTATATTTTGACCAATTTTTCACATTTTAAATGTCCTTTATCTTATAGCTTCCCTCTCTCCATTAATTCTCATGTTGCGGCCCGCGTAAAATACATCTCAGATGTATGTGGCCCGGCGTAAAATACATCTCAGATGTATGTGGCCCGGCGTAAAAATATGTTGAGTACCCCTTCTCTAAATGGTTAAGAACTTGTAGCCAAATACTTAACTACCACAATAACACGTTTGAGAACATTGTGGTAATGTTCTGTTCGTTTCCTAGTTGCTACTGTAACTGTTTATCTAAAACACTTACTTTCTTTTCGTGCCAACCATACCAACATTGAATTTTTATGTTCAATAGAATTTTCATGATTTTCTAAACAACTTATTACGTGTTTCCAATCAGAAAAGCTGTTTGTGTATTAAGAATTTGGTTTAGAAAAAAGTTTGCAGGTCAAACAAAAAACACTACCAATACTAGTTGAATAACAAAGCCAAAAGATCTTTCCAGCACTTGGCCATTTTTAATGAAATTATTATTAGAAAATTATCTATTTTGTTCTTTGTATTCTCATAGAGAAACAGAATATGTATTGTTTGGATCTTTATTTTGAAAAAAAACTCATTTCATGTGAAGGGATATAATTAATAAAATTATTACTTAGCAATTTAGGCTACGAACCTACGTGAATAATCCTAATCTTCCTACTCCGTGTCTTCCTACTTAAATAATTCAGAAATGTGTATTTGAACATACTTTTTACTTGAAACCAATAAACAGGTATATCTAAGTATCTTTTAATTTCAGGTATTTTGCATAAGACACAGCACCAAATTAGTATAATATTGTAACTTAGAATTATTATTACACAAAAATAAATGGCTACAGAAATAGTGCTACTACGTTTGTATAAATGCTCTATGCTCATCGGAGCCGCTCTATGATAGTGATCACCCCTGTCCGGAGGCTGTTACTGGCTTACTTAGATACCGCCACAAGTCTCTTGTCTATTAATTTCATAGGGCTACAAAATAAAAGTTTTGGAAAAGAACAAAAGAGGTTTTCAGTGATTTTTAGAGTGCTGATTTCAAAAATGACCTACATTTTCCCCATCACATCAGGATTTTTTGTAAAATCAATATATTTGCTAAAACCCTATTTGAAGAGGAATTTTCTCAAACAATTTAGCCTGGGAAATTTGGCAACAGTGGTTTTTATCCAGTTAAATCTACGTAAATATTGGTTCTTGATGAAGCAAATTAATTTCTCAGCAATTAAATGAATAGTGAGTGAGTGAGTGAATATTAATGTCGCACTGTTCAACTATACGAAATATTTTGGCGATGAACCTCCTAATTTTGAGCAATGGTCAAGTGACGAGGACGACACCTGAGCTAGTACCCCTCTCCTAACTATCACACCACACATACGGGAGAACGTTTGTGCTCTCGACCGATTTAACATGCATCGCTCCGCTACACGGAGGGTCTTCAGTGGCACTAGTCTCGAGCTCATGACATGCCTGCCATAAGTCCGTTACCTTGGCCACCAGCATTAAGATGTAAACCATTGTTTCTAGACCTCATAAGCTGTCTCTGGTCATGAAAAAAAGAAATTCCCTTGAGGTTTAAACATTTTACATCCAATTATGGAATAGCTTTTAAAAGAAAATCACCAGCATACTATTTTAATTTGTTTTTATTAAAGTATTTCCAAAAAAATATATAGATGATTTTCGAAATAAATAATTAATAATTTCCGTGTATTTGGTGGTAGGGCGCAAGAACAAAAGTGAATTGCTCTTGTTCTCGAAAATAAATTTGATATGGTACTTCGGGTATTTTTTTCCCTTTGATTTGTGTGTATTTTAAACTGGTTTATTGTTGTATTACTAATTTGATTGTAAACACCTTTTCTGTTTGTTATCTTTAACGAGGAACGGGGGCCCCCAAAAACCCGGAGACCCAAATCCGGCCTTGGACTCGTGGCTGGCGTGTCATGAGTTCGATCATATTTCCACTGAAGACCCACCTTGTAAAAGAGGCCCCTGCACGTTAATTCTGTCGAAGCTCAGACGTTCTCCTGTTGGTGTGGTGTGGTAGTTTGGAGAGAGGATGCTAGCTCAAATGTCCTCTTCGTCACTTGACCATGGTTCAAAATTACGAGGTCTTTCACCGATAGCCTTCTCTCTTGTGCAGCTTTTTTTATAGTGCGATTCTAATAAAACTCCCACTTTCACTCTGTAATCCCCCTACACTGTTCATACATAGAATTAAAAAACAAATTAATTTACCTCCTTGAAAATAATATGGTACAAATAGATTTTCTGATCAAGCAGATTTCCCTATTCCTCTTTGTAGTAATTAGGTCTCCAGTCTCTGATTCACTGGTGGTTACTTGTTTTCATCAACCATTTTATCCCATTCTTACCTCAAAATTGTGTATTCAAGTCTTTTTCAATACAACCTAAATAATTCAATACAACTGCGTAAAAATTACAAATAATAAGGGAAAATATAAAGTTAAAAATACTGTGCCGCAATCACGAAAATTATTTCAATTATTCAGTTATTTTAATTAATTATTGATCAGGCTTTATTAAAGGATGACTGCATCAGCGATGGTCAGTCTGTATCAGCCAGTCAGGGAATATTAACATCACACTATTCAGCTACACAAGGGCTTTTGGCAACGGACCTCGTCATTTTGAACCATGATCAAGTGACGAGATTGAGCTGGCACCCTCCTCTCTTAATTCCCACACCCCACCAACGAGAGGACATTTGAGCTCCAACAATTTAACGAGTATCGTCCCCCTACACGGCGAGCCTTCAGTGGAACTAGGTTCCAACTCATGATACGCCGGGTACGAGTCCGTTCTCTTGACCACTAGGCTGCTGCGGCCACGCATCAGCTATAGCGTCATCTTACTTGATTGTTGTCTCACTCTAGCTATATCATCTTACTTGATTGTAGATCCAATTGACTCGCTCCATCCATCATCTATAGCAATGGTCGTATCCCATAACGAGCTTTTTTGTGGCCTTTTATCGGCATACAATAATATATAATAAACTATCCAAATTTTTCCCGACATTGGAAAGATAGTAGCAGATATCAAGTGTCAGGGCGTCAACATGAAATGTTCTTTGATTTCTGTTTATTCTAATGTCTTATTTGAAATCAACTGACGCTTCTCTGAAGATTGATTTTTGAACAGCCCACCTAAAGTTAAACCTTCGCCCAAGTAAGTAGGAAACCCTTGATCGACTGAACAATAGGTTGTCGTACTCATCATTCTCAACCAGAAGGAGATGTCGAGTTGAGACCCAAACTAGCACCCTAATCTCTATATCGACCGCAAAATAAACATTAAAACCTTGAGTCCAGGTAGATTTAACATAGATTTGAAACAACAGATCTTTAATAAAATCAGGACTCAAATATACAGTTCGACTGAAAACATCGTCGATCCAGTAATGGATGCTATGACCCTCCCCTTCCGTGGTTGTAATATTATTGTTACCATTCATTTCCCCTTACTTTAGATTTCCAGAAGAGTTGTCTGGAAACACAAGAAGGAATGAAAGTTTTGAGAGGGGATATACCATGTGAGTAAGAAACTAGAATCTGTAGAGTCGATTCAGATCTCAATCAATAACAAAATTATTATCGCCTAAGGAGGATGACGCTCGTTAAATGTATTGTCCAGAACATGACAATTTTCCCTTTGATGTGAGATGCTAGGTTCGTCATTTGACTAGAGCTCAAAACTTTTGAGACATATTGCCGATGGAAAGATGATTTTTAAGTCGGTCATAAGAAAGTAGAAGCGCTCAATACAATTTTGGATGATTACAGTAAAGCCAAAAATCTTAAATAAGCAACGTCACATGCCATAATAGGATGAAAAATACCTTTCTTAGTGGAGCTACAATCACCTAATCAATATAGTAAAAAACCAGTAGGTAACTCATGAGGGAATGAATGGCTAGTTTGCGGTGGACCTCATCATTTTGAACTTCGGTCGAATGGCGAGAGCGACACCTGAGCTAGCTCTCCTCTCTTAACTAATATTCTACACCGACGGGAATAGGTAACTTCTCCTAGACAATGTATAGAAGAGTCAGGTTATATAATTCCAAGCAAAAAAAAGGTTGTCGAACAGTAGGGATGGATGCATGAAACAAATCTTGAAATTGCCTTTGTACAAAAAACTGAGAATGAGGTCCTATCTAATGTGTCAGCCAAGCCATGTGATGGAGTTAAAAAATGTACGATAAAAATTGGCAATAATTCAAGTCAAAATGAGGCGGTAATAAACATTCAAGCTAGCAAACTGTTTATTTGTTACCATTCAAATTAGAGAGGAAGACGACTCTGCTAAATTATTTAAGACATTTTTTAACTTTTTAAAAACAATTATAGTCTGTTTTTCAAATACAAATTGAACTATTCGAAGCGTTATATTATGTTTAAAGTAACGTATTAAAGTTTTATATTTTTAAGTTGTTTATTGTTTTCAAAATATATAACATTTTTAAGTTTCCATAGGAATTTTGATAGTATTTTTTTCTGAAATTGTTGGAAAAATTTCATGTAATTTTACATTTACTTTTTAAAATTTTGAAGGAAAGTGGAATAAAAAAATAAACAAATCACTCATACTATTGATTCCGAGATTTCTTACTTTTTGTTATCAACGTCTAACGTGTTCTTAAATTTAGTGAGAGCGTTATTCAATTTGAAACATTGAAATATATTATTTTCCAACATAGGAAATATATATAATTTTATGGAAACTTAAAAGTAACTGCAGGGAAAAAATTATTTTATCTAATAAATGAAGGGAATCTTGATTGATTTATCTTATTCCAAGAAAGAATTTTTTATAAAACTGCTTTATATTTCCTTTGAAAATGTATTAATTATCCCCTAATCCTTTTTCAAATAAATAATTTGAAGCAATAAGATATTTAATTTGGTTAACAGAAGAAATTTACTTCTCTATTGATGTGTCAAAATAATTATCAAACTATTCATATAAAACCGTAAAAAACTCCTTAAAAAAGGAAAACAAATTTCTCTCTCTCTCTGGTTCCATCTTTTATTTAAATCGTAATTATGCTTTTAATTGATAGAATCTTTACAAAGATAAATAATTAATGCACTTAAATCAAATTCTTAGTAATAATTCCATTTAAAAGTAAAGCTTTTTACGGATACCTTAAAAATCTTATTTTGTGACTTTAAATACTATTACTGCTCTTTCATTGACTAGGGGGGAAAGGGAAAAAAATTATTCAAAGCCACTTCATTGTAAAATCTCATTTTCTATCGGTGTGTGTAAGCAAACTCTAAAATTCGTCATCTCTTTAAATAAGATTTGCGGAAGATGTGTACTTTTTTCTCCGCTAATGTCGTTTGAAATGAAGTGGGAAGGGTAAATTTTAGTGGCATTTCTTTTTAGAAAATCTTTCCTCCTTTTTTAAAAGCACATAAAACACTGTTGAATAATAAAGTAATTCAAAATTGCCCATAAAAAGAGTTTGCTTGTCCGTTTACATACAAGTGTTCTCTTTGGTTTTATTCAATGGAGCTTTGAGTATAACATAACCATTAAAATACAGAATTTAAGGAATTTGAAATCAGAAAAAAATCGATTATACTACCTTAAAAATTGTTTCTCTTTATGTATAAGTATGGTTTTCAAGAATTGTAACGAAAAAGAGTGAAATTCATTCCTTTTTTGAACTTCAGATAGTTGTAAATACACTTTGAAAATTCCTAAACAATGGTATTTTGTAATATTTTAAATAACTTTTTTACCTGAAGGTGGTAAATTCGGATGTTTAAATCAATTTACAATTGCAGATTCTCAACAACATTTAGAGTCGCTCTATTTAGTTAGTACTATGAAAGTAAAAACAAAACGGCAAGTACTCTGTTTGCACATTCAATCGTTATACCTGTCAGATTGAACAAAATATATTCAGTAGATTTGTATATATTCACCTTCTATGCCAAATAAAATTGAAAATTATTTGTTAGCGTTTAACACAATAGCAAGAATGAAATTCAAGAACTTAATTCAATAGTAATTTCAAATTGAGCTGTATACAAACTGAAACTATAACTTTAGATTTTGAAGAATGGATTAATTTTTTCTGCACCAGCCTTCTTGGAAACGCACATGTAATCTTGATTTATAACATACTGTAGATTGCCAGGTTATCTATGAAATCCCTACTAACAGGATTTATATATGCTACTTAAGCTATCCTTAAATCTATTGCGTCGAAATTCACAATTAAAAAAAGTCGCATAACCCTTATCAAAAAGTTATATGTTCTTAAAATTTAAACCCAAAAGTAAAAATATAGATTTATAAATATGTATGCGTGTATGCTGTTTGCCAAATTTATACTTCAAATATGAAATTTTTTTTTTTAGATTTCATGGCGTGTGACAAATTTTATTCTTTCACACTATTTGGTAATTCAGATACAGTGAAATATAAACTTATTTCAATAATAACTCGTGTTCTCTACACTTTTTTATTCGTTATTTAAAATAGGTAGATATTTTTTAAAAAGGTAGACAATTTTTTTTATTTTAAACATCCCATTGCTCTTGTTATAAAACTATTATGATTTCTGTTTAGATATTCATGTCGTTTTTTTTATTTTTATTTTAGTGTGCCTCAAAATTTTTTTCCTTAACTATATATAACTGAAATGTATAGTTTACTTTCCTTTACTAATAAAATGGTTTTTGAAGTGCAAGGTTGATAAAAACTGCATTCCTGAATGTTGCATTTTAACTATCGAATGTTCGGATGGCGAAAACGACAAACATTTGATTGAAAATAACATGTTAAATTTATTTGGTGATACAACAAAAGAGGAATGAATAATCACATATTACATCTTTGAGGAAGAAAGTAAATTAGGTAGGGTTTTCAAATTTTAACGAGAACGGATTTGAAAAAGCCAACTGGAATTTCAATTCTTTTGAGGTATCTGAGTAGAAGCTTCTTATGTACAATTAAAACTCAGTCGCTTCATTTGAGATTCAATTCTATTAAAAATTTTCAATTTGGATAAGGATACTCAAAAACAACGGTTTAATTTACGGTATTGCATCTTCCTCGGTGAACTACAGAGTGCTAACAAAGTAAATTTTTATTTTTTATAAAAAATGGTATAATTCTTCTCTTAATGTTAAAAATGTTTCATTATAGTTCATTAAATTACAGTAACTCTCTGTTATATATGACATTTGTAATTTTCGCGTCTCATTTTTTTTATTTGAATTTTGCTATCTTCGAACAACTATCAGTGACCGTGGAGCCTAGTGGTTATGCTCGTAGCCGGTGTGTCGAGCCGATGGCCACTAAAGAGACTCGCCGTGTAGAGGAGAATGGGCGTTGTAATGTAGGCATCCGGACTGTGAAAAAGTCCTCAGTTCCATATCCTGGTTGACTTTGATGTTGGGCATGGCGATGTTAGGGTTTTTCTTTCTGCTTAACAGGAATCATGGCTATTGGCTGCGACGATGGCATCCAGGAGGCGTGGCAATGATTCTTCATCTGACTGCTGTAGAGATGAATTTTTTTTGGCATGGGTGAGAGCTTAAAGCTTGCTCTCTGATTGGTCGGTGGTATCGTGAACATAGAATCCTATTGGCTGCCCTGGCCGTGTAGAGGAGGTCGATGTACGTTAAATTTAGCTATGCCCTCCCGTTAGTATAATAGTTAAGAGATGAAATTGCTAGCTCTGAGAGAGGGGTGTCCCTTGGCTGAGGTTTAAAATTACGAGTTCCGTCACCAATAACTGTCATGTTGCTTTATAGCGCCACGTTAATATAACTTACTCGCGCACAACTATCATTAAATATAGATAGTCTGATAACCGTGCAAAAAGCAGTCGCCAAACAATTTGCCAACTTCGACAAGGGATAACTTAATCTAAGCTTTAATCCGCCTACAATCACCTGTTCTTTTAGTCCGTTAAAATGATACTTTGAAATTTGTTGTTTTGAATGAGCATTCATGTATTCGAAATAAACCTCCGAAAAAAACTTCATCACCAGTACGGTTTCACTCATTTTCTCCAATAAATATAGAATTTCTGTTTTCTCACTTGTATCCTTAAGTAACTCATTCAAACTAATTTCAATTCAAGCGTATAATGTTTTATACAAGAATGACGTGCCAGATCAGCCATCGTCCTCGTCATTCGAACGAGTTAATGTATAGGTGCTGGAATGTAGAATACTTGCATACAGTCTGTCAAAGTATTGGGACACACTACCAGTTCATAGATATTTATCGTAATATTTTACTTAAACATAAAAATGAAATCAAGAAATGAAGTAAATGTTATTTTGGTAAATATAAATAATAATTTGAACACAACTCATACATAAATGCCATTATGGTTAAAATTGAAAATAAAAGAAATCGATTTATAAAAAAAGGAGCTCAAAAAAGTATTAGGACACTTCCCAATAAATAAAGAAAAACAATTCAAATTTAGAAATTAATATCTTATTGGGCCGTCCTTGCTTTTATTAACCTCTCAAAGTCTTTTGGTATGGATTGGATCAATATTTTGCAAAACGATCCATCCAATCTTCAACAAATATTTTCTTAAATCCAGCTTGTTAGAAATTTGGTGCTGATATAGATTTTGCTGCAAATAGTCCCACACATGTTTAATGGAATTAGGTCTGAACTTGGTGCAAGGAGTCTTGATAACACTAGGGCAGTGATAGAGGGCCCATAACTTGCAAATATCTACAGTATGTTTCATGTATTTATCTTGGTACAATTTAAAATGTCTTGAGATCCCAAACCTGCTTGCACTTTGCTTTAAATTTCGCTTGCGAATGTCACGATAGCATATTTATTCATTATATAATCAACTAGCTGAAATGCCCGTTCTTCGCACGGGTTAAGTTTTAAAAACAAAAATTTATCTATTATAGAATTATAATATTTTTAGTGAGGGTAAAAACCCTGCATAAAAAGTAGTATAACCAAAAATTAAAAATATTTTTTTTTTTCAAATGAATGTTCACATTAGAAATAATTTTAAGCAAATTGCAATTTGGCCTCAAAGCAAATAATAATTAAACAAAATCAAATATTTCAATGTAAGAGAGAAAATTATCAAGCTAAAGAGTAAATAGATATGAATGAATGCAAATATAAATAAAAATTACAGAAAAGTGATAGCAGTAGTGAGTTTCTGGTAAGGGAACTATGGGGGAAATAACCTGCAATAGATGAACTGAAAGAAAAAATTAATGATAAACTAATTCACTAAATGCTATAATAAATAAGAAATATTAGGAAGCCTTCAACTGAAAAAAAATTAAATTAGCATTGCACCCATACCTCATATAATACTATCTAACATCTCTATAATACGTCTAATATACAGTATTAGATGTAATTAAATACTAAAACATTTAATTAGTATGAACTAAAATCAAAATCTACCTAAAACAGGTCCCCATTGAAATAGTTCAGAACAAACAACAGTACTGAATGAAACAAATAATAAACCATGTTGCTAAAAATTAATTATTGAAACAATACTTTTTTGCAACATTTCTATTAAAAATTATTATTTGATTGCAAAGAGCAAGAGAATGAGTACATAAATGATAAATAACTATAATGATAATTGAAATATATATATCCTATATGGACAGTATAAAAAAAACATGCATATGATCTCCAAGAAACTATGTGAGGAACAGATAATCAGAAGCAACGTTAAAACCATGATAGCAATGAGACGTAAAATCATTTCAACACTGAATTTTAAAGAAATCCAGAGGGAAATATGAGAAAATCTTTTCAAGGTGCATCTTTTTTCTGTGCAAAAATTTTTATGATCACAAATGAAACAGTTTTCTGATTTGCAAGATTGCCAGAAGCAAAGTTAAGTGATGACGAAAAATCTGGTCAAAATGGAATTCAAAAGAAAATATTAAAACATTATTTCAAGGTCACCTTATCATAGTTCCAGCAAATAGTTTTTTGTTTAAAAAAATTATGCTTTTTTTTTCCATTTAAAACAAAAATGAGTTCTTTTCGGTCATAGAGACCAAAAGGCAAAAACAGCGATACACAAAAACATTCTGGTTTCTCATAAATAGGAAGCATTATCTTCACGATATTACCAACATGTAAATAGCAATTAGTTTGAATTCAGTGTCCTTTTCTTTCCGTTATACAAAATTTGAGCAATATTTTCTACATTGAACAAAATATTGAATATGCGATGAAGAAGAATTATTATTGGGAAGGATAATATTTATCTTCAAGGACAAAAATTGGCATACATATGTAAAACATGTAACATTTATGTGTAAAAAA
>BMAO01009052.1:0-17712 GCA_019973975.1 Trichonephila clavata | reverse complement strand
TTTTCAGATGGACGAATTGAAATGGAAACATCTGTTAAGCCTAAATGCTTGAAAAATAGAATAATTATCCCTTTACAAAACACAGCAATTTTGGATCACACTAAAAACGCACGATGAAAATCACATGGCATACACAAATGTGTTCATGATAAACACATTTTATTTTTCATAAATCATGAATAATTTATTTACAATAAATGCTAAATCGTCATCATATTGTGTGTGGTTAATATTCATTTTAAAGAAAACTCATAAGGCAATACTTAAAGATACTCATGTAGCAATATACTGTTATAAAAAATTTCATTTCTATTAAAAGGTAAATAATAAACTTTAGAAAAAACAGCCTTTTATAATAATTTGCTATTATTTTATTATTTATACAAAGTAGGAAAATCTAAAAAAAATACCAATATATAATTACTATAAAAAACGAAAGAGAAAACGGGGTATCTATATGTGTGCTGTAGGATTTGTACATTCTGCTGCCAATGCAAAAATGAAAAATATGAAACTAACACTTTCTATTTAAACTGAACATGATTTTCCCCTACAAGGGAGTATTTCGGGGTTTTTTTTGTTTTTTTTTTTTGTTTGAAAAAGTTAGTTTACTGGAACCAACGAAAGTTAAAAGGTGTTAAAAGTGACCAAAAAGCAAACGTCCAGCGACGTAGTCTTAAATTAAAAAAAAAAAAAACGAAGCAAAACTCCATCGTCTCAATAATGCTTTTTAACTGGTTATCTGTCTTCTAAGCCACATCAGTTACAACGAAAAGTAAACGGAGGTTGATTTCTAGAGCTTTCCAGCACAAGAAACTTTAATTGACAGGCGCCAACGCTGGATTCTAAAAGATTTACGGCTCTGTAACAAATCCAGGGAAGTCTCTGTTTTCTTTTGTCTGATTGAGTATCAATGCCTTTCGAAAAGGACTTATTTTCGGAAGTTACCTGGCACAACAGAGATTTCTCTGCAGACACAAAGAAAAGCAAAATTAATGTGTTAACTCGATGTTTCCATTATTCATTATTCCAAAATTAGAATTCTTTCTAAAGAGATCGAGGGAAATTCCCTGACCTAGGACATGTAGGGCTTTTAGAAAAGATAAATGAGGATATCGATTTTTAGGTTAAGAAAACATTTACGTTATTTAAAAATCAATCTAAGGAAAATACAATATTCAGGAGATATCGGATTCATAAGAAATCCAATAAAGGACATCTAAGAAAAAGGGTTTCGATGTAACTAGAGGGAATAAATCGTTATCTTTAAATACAGTTTTTGTTCCAATAAATGCAGATTGCCGTTGCTTCCATTTATATGTTACAAAAATCCATACTAATAAAAATTTACTTTATTTATAAAAACAACAAATGGATACATAAATTGATGTAAATAAACAGTGAGACAATTTGTTCTTGGATGGACAAATTATGTGCACGAATTGCAATATTCAATCAATGCATACATTTTTTTTTATCTTGCCAAAGTTCATTTTAAACATGTCATTTGTTTAACTAGAGGTCCTTGGTATTCTTAAATTAAGTGAGTGGATCAATTATAAATGAACGTTTGAAGATTTTGCGAAATATTAATTACTAAAATGAGACCAATATTGCATCTTTGTATTATTTCTCTCCTATCTACATATTTTAACACCCTTTTACAAGCTTCACTTGTATGTAACGGAATCTTTGAACTCAATTTTTATCCACTTTAAAAGGTCAGATGAATTCGAAATTTTGCTCACTAGTCCAGGATCGATGATAATACAATAATTTAATAATTTTGTTCCATTTTCCTGATCAGGATTAACGATTTCCCATTTTCAGATCCAATTCCACATCTGGCGACTCATTTCAGATTTCATTTCCCGATTTGGCGACTAAAAGATTAAGTTTCAACTTAATTCGATTAACTATAATAGGATGTTCTTTTAGTTTTTTAAAATTATAATTTGTTTCCAAACATATATTGAACTTTCTATTTTGTTACAGCCAGGTAGAAAAACACCGGAGATATACAAAGTCAATTGTACATATATTTTCCTATTTTTTCATTCGATTAATATTTTTCTCCTTTTGATGCTTCGTACAGGAGTCCTATAAAGTTGTAGTTTGCTAAATTTAATATATAAAAAGGATCTTCAAGTGATGTTCAGTAAGGCTTAATTTTTCTTGGAATACATGTGGAGAAAGAAGACATCGTGAATAAGAATGGAACATCTTTTGGACAAATAATATTGCTTTAACTTTCTCCATAAGTTAACAGTAATATTGTAGTCAGTTCTCCCGTGCATTGCTGCCCTTAATTGGCTATGTTTTAGCAGAGCTTGAATGGAGAATACATTCAAACGTCAAAAATTTGGTAGTAGGGGCCACCACTAGATGGCACCACCAAAGAAATGGCTCCTACACTTTGGGATTTAGCGTGTCTTCAAATGCTTAGCTACAAAAATGCAGCAAATTAGAAAGGAACAAAATTACTATGCTATTTGATACTATAATCTTTGTCTTGGATTTTAGGAGGCATGGTGTATCCATACGTTTAAACAGAAGATTAGAGAACAGAGAACACCGTGAAGTATCAACGGATATTTGTAAAGTGATAAATGATGGTTCTGAATATATTACCTTTCTTGACTAAGGGAAAAATTTTCCTCCATTTTAAAATTAACTATAACATTGTAGTGACCCTGAGGTCTCAGGTGAGGTTTTAGACACCGAATAAACAGACAATGTTTTAAAAATAACTATGTTTCTTTGTTTATCAATTTACTATCAAGTAAGGCTATAAACCAGCGTTTCTCATACTGTGAGGCGCGCCCTCTAAGGGAACGCGATAATCCTACCAGCGGACCGCGAGTAAATCGAAAATAAAAGATTATTTATAAACAAATTATTAATTTACTAGAAGGAAGCAAAACGATTTATACATTCGAAAATAAAATACACATTTACACTGATATAATGTATTCATAAATATATCGTTAACATGTATCATGTATTAACAATGTATTTTAACCATCTATACTAAGTTAAGAACAAGTTAAATAATTACTGGTGACCCCACGAATGTGTCATGTACAAAATTATATACAAAATTTAATACTTACCTGGGTATTTTAGTCACGGTTTATAATTAAAGTCACGTATTGTAGCTTTAACGTCAAAGTACATTATTATAGAATTCAATACATTGTTGTTGTATGGAGAGGGGTACAATGAAAATTATGATTAAAAATTGGGTCGCAAATATTTAAAGTTTGAGAAGCACTGTTATAAACTGAGGGAGCAATCAAATTAAATGGCCACGCTAAATTCCTAAGACAAATAATTATGTACTTAACTGAGTGTTTTCTGGTGCAGCAGCATTTGTCAGGTCTTGCTAGTGTCAGCTTGACATTATGGTCAAAATCTTCTTATAAAAACACCATGGGCTTCCAATAGTCATTAAACAAATCTCACATTAATAGCAGCCTAACGAATAACTCTAAAACTTACTTTTTTAGGGTTTAAATAGCACTCAAATTAGCATAAAAAAAATCAAGTTCTTTCATGGAAGGCAACAATTAAAAAAGTATCCCCCCCCCCCAAGAGGATAAGTGAAAGAGCGCGAAGAGCCGCATCAACATTTTTTACACAGAATGTTAAATTAGAATGTATGCAGAACGTAATTATGTAAACAGGATCTTAAGAGAGACGAAGATGTGTGAAGTCAAAAGAGGATCAATATGAATAACTGGTGTATAATGTTAAATTTCAAGGCAAATTAAGGATTAAGTATCAGGAAATATTGTATAAAAGTGGTAAGAAACAAATATTAAAAATGCAAAGTCAAGGCAGAGCAAAACTAGATCTAAAGAAAATCTGTAAACAAATTATTGGCCCAAATGTCATGCGATACCAAGATAATAATAATGATAAATATCGTTATTGAAAAAAAAACTTCTTTCAAAACATTGTCTATGGCTTTCCTGGCGTTCTAAGCGATTGTAATATAAATATATTTGATATAGCTGCCCATCCGGTATAGTGGTTATTGACGCTGACTGGGGTGCTGTAGGGCCTGGGTTCTAATCTCGAAAAAGGCATGGATGTTTGTGTTGTAATCCTTCTTGACTTAAAAAAATTCCGTCTTTCCTTTGCGATGCGTGCTTGGCGCTTATTTCTGTAAGCCCCCGAGTGATACTTTATGAAGCCCGTGGTTTATAAATGTGTTCTCAATAAAAATATATATATAAACAATATTTGTGTGTATGTGCGAATATAACACATGTAAAAAATCAGTTTTTAAATTATATACAAATAGGATATCCCATGGAACTTTTTCTTTTTGTAAAAGGTTAGATCATATCCTTTTGCAGAGGACGGCAATGTTAGTCAAAACAGCATTTCACAGCAACGCCATCTAGCGTGCTTATTAAAACGCTGACGCGATTTTTTTTGTCAGAGGCCCACTAACAAATCGCCAACGAAACACCGTCTTGGCGCGTCCGTTTCGCCGACATTAGGCGGTAAGTCACCAGCACATCCCTTAATGAGTTTTATTTAATTTCTAACGTCTTCCTAAAAAGAACTATCTATCCTTCCTATATTTTTAAATGTCTGCATGTTCTAATTTCTATTTTGTAAATATTCCCATGCAAATACTGTCCTATAACTCATAATAAATTATTTAGTTTCTTTAAATTATGTTGTCTATTCTATTTTTCAAGTTAACCCATACATCGTAAAAATCCCTAGACACCCTGCAAATACAAACCCCGCTATCTGAAGAATCTAACTTTTTTGGAAGATTTCGGTTAGATTTCCACATACATGTATATAAAATGAGATGAGCAATTAGAGCTGAAAATGCATTCAATTAAGGTATCCTTATCGGAATTATATTATTATTATTAATGCAAAAGAAATACTCGTTTCATTTGTATTTCACAATTCTAACAAAAAAATCAATTATTCTAAAGAAAGAAATGGGATATAGAAATCAGTTGTGTTATAACTAGGAAATCTGAAGTAACGAGGAATCAAATGGCAGTTATCAAATTGGATAATACCCATTGTGTGTCGAAAGACGGAAATTCCTGAAATATAATCGCATACCTTTGATGAAATTGGAATTGTGTAGGACAAAAGGCAATTATTGAAAATGACTGCGCATATTCAATTTCACAGCGTTCATTCACGGAGATGTTGACTTGAGATGTGAATAGCTTAAATTATTACGTATAGGCTGTATAATAATTGAAGCATACATACATTTGAAACGTAGCATCACAAACATTACGGTTCGTTCGCAAGCTAACTTTACGCTTGCTAAGAATCATATTTCCAATTACGGCATTTTACAGCAATAAGGAATTCTCTCTGACGAAAATTTAGATTTTGTGTGTGTGTGTGTGTGTTTAAATAATTTCATTTTAATAAAACATTATACATTAATATGTAAGAATTTTATAGAGTAGATGCTTTGTTTGATTTTTATTTTATTTTGCAAAAATATTCTTCTAAGATTTTTTTACATTTAAAAGCTTGCTATAAGTAACTGCAATTAAAAAATCTGAAAAAAAGTTAAGAAAATTCTAGAAGAGTTAAGAATTTTAAATGCACATACATTTCCTCAGTATACTAATCTTTTTGATTTTTTTTTTAATCTCAATACACTGAAACTTTCCAGTTATATTATTTGCATTCAGAAATGTCTAGAAAATATTTTTAGGAACTTTTTTCTAAAAAATGTGGTCTTCTCCGGAGAATATTTCCCAAGTTTTTACTGCATTTCTCGTTTGTTCCAAATAATACATAATTCATTTGAGAAACTTACAGTATTTTTCATTCTTTAAAAATACGAGGAAACGCGATTTTATACAAAGTAAATCCTAAGCAGAACTTCTTCATTAAGGTTTATCTTATTCGTATTATGTCTTATAAAAGTTACACTGCAAAATTATTTTTTTTCAATCAAATTTTTAAATTCATGGAACAAATAATTGTTCTATGAAATGAAAAAAAATTCGGTGCACTTCACATTAAAAGGAAATATTACTAGGAAGACTGTAAATGAAGATAAAAAGAAGCAGTACTTGCACACCAGAAATTTTTTTGTTCATTTAAATTTGAGCTATTATAAATTTATTAAATATACTATTAAACGTAAAAATATAACATAAATAAAGTTTAAAAATATTTTTCTTTTCGAAAAAAAAGGTGAAGTCAGTTGGTAATGCAAAATAAAATGAAATCTACTAAACTTTAGAATGGGACGATAAATTGAATGTGCTCTTTTTTGCGGGTAAAAGTTTTTAATTGTAGAATTATAAGTAGAGAATGTGCTTAAAGTTATTATAAAAAATAATGCAGCTTCTATGTATTAACTCATTAGTAAAAATGAATGTAAAAATCTTACCTCATAATCATATACACTCATTGATCCAAACATTTTATGAAAAAAATTAGTCAAATTGTTATTTTATGGCAAATAGATTTAAAAATTATAATTTAAACGAAAAAATAAGATATCGGTTTTGATATGAAAGCTTTTTTTTTTTACTTTCAAATGATATTTTGTATTAAATAATTTAAATAGGCTAAATTCAAGTGACGTCATAGTCACATGATAACCGCAATCACTTGTTAACAGTCAGTCATTTCATGCGCTTTGCTGTTGCCAATTTTTTCTCTTAGAAGGAAATTTTTTTTTTTAAAGCACATATCTTTGAAATTTTTTTGTAAAGTTTGATAAACTTTTTGAAGAATTTTAATACTTGAACATTTTTACTTTTTTTCAAATCTGAAATTTTATCTAAATAGAATTTGTATAAATAGATTAAAAAGTACAAGTGTAGTGTTAATTTATCATTCAATGGAAAATACGTGATTATATTTGTTATGTAATAGTCATGAGTGAAGCCCTAATATGTGATAATTTTTTTTCAATCGTTGATTGCAAATAAAGTAAATTCGGTTCTTTTCGTCCGTAATTAATTGTAATTTTACTCTTGAAAACGTATAAAGTTGGGTACACAGTGGCGTAAAGTACAACCCCGCATCACGGGGGAAGAGGGGGGGGCAGGGTTCTAGGGGCCACAAACCTGACTTTGCAGGGGGGCGGGGCAAATATTCTCCGTTACACCACTGTGGGGACGTTATCAGAAACTATAATTTCACGTTTCAAACTAACGCACTCCGACCTATTTTTTCCCTTCAAAATTGTAATCAATCTTCAGCAAAAAAATTATTCATCCAAGGAAGCAGATTTAAATAGGCACCGTGCAAACTTTACTAAATAACGTTTCTCTGGATTTGAAGTACCTTTCGCAGATTCCCAAGCATTAATTTTCTCGCTCTTTTTCTCGAGTGTTCGGAGTTCCCTTCAAATGTAATTTATCAACTCGATTGCTCTCTGCCATTTACGACAATCATTAAGGATCCCGAGATTAAACGCTTTACTCTAATGCAGATTAATTTAGAACATAGAACCGAGGTACTTTTTTTGAATTCTTAAGAATAAATAAGAAAGGGTTTGTTTTTGCGAGAATATTCTAAGAATTTCTTAGCAGTTTTGCTAAACATTTTACTGTTCTACATGTGAAATAATTTTTGATACTTTAATAAAATGTAACCCATCTACGCGTTTTAAGGTATCCGACTACTTTTTGCAAAAAGTGTATATATGTTACCGGCAAAGTATGAAATGCCGGCATTCTATAGAATGCCTAGGCATTCTATACAATGCCGGACGTTTTTAGGCAAAGTATGAAATATGAGATTGATTACATACTTTGCCTAGGCATTGTATAAAATGCCCAGGCATTCTATAGAATGCCTAAAGCTATTTAGGCAAAGTATGAAAAAAGGTCATGATAAGAATATTATATCAATGACTTACATTCCTAAATGTACAAATGTTATTCTGACAAAATAATGAGACTGCTATTAAAAAAATTATTGTTAAAATGTGATTTCGCATATACTTGGTATTAAAATTCCTTCAGAAGTTCCAAGTTGATAGAAACCATCCTATTTCTCACACATTACAAGTGCCAATATAATTGCATTCGGAAGAAAAATCAATGTTTTGTATTACAATACCTTTTTTTAAAAAATAATTTTCTGTTTTTTCTGGCAAATTTCACGTATACAGCTCAATATCATAACGTGTAACATTTTTGTATTTGGTTGAAAAATCTTTCAGAATTCTATCATATCCCCAGAACCATGAAATTAGTTTTGCTCTTGGCAAATTAAATTCCTAGAACAAGTTCACATCGTCTAACTGGGTGTCAAAATTAACGGCAGCAATTGGTATCGCTTACATGATGCCGCACTAAAAAGGGGTACCAGCCCCTGGAGAGTGTACTAGGTCTGAAAATGGTAAAAATATGAATCTGCAGCCCCATTAGGGGAAAAAAGAATCCGTGACGTAATAAAGTAAAGCAGTTCTTCCCAACAGTTTTCTCTTCCGGACCAGTCAACGTTTGATAATTTTACGGCGGCCCGCTGAGGGTGGGACGTTGATTATATATATTTTAACTTGTTTGGATTTTATAATTTAATTGTATTTAAACATGCCTTCAGAGTAAAAATTCAGTTGCACCAAAAATAATTATAAAATGATTTCACATAAAATATAAAGTGATTTCCATGAAAGTCGTACAAACACGAGAAAAATACACCCCAGTAAATATAATGGAAATAATTTAATGCTCCTTGAGTGACCTGATACCTTTTGATCTATAGAACAAGGTTTGGGGACCACTGTTTTATGGTGCTGACGCTTTCTTTAACAGTTTAAATGAGCTTACTTTTATTTTCCGCAAACATTACATCATAGTTATTCAGCAACCAATAGTCTCTGGGTTTCTTCTTAGTAGTCATTTTAGCATTTTTTTGTATCAGTTATTAACTTCTAGTAAGTAATTTCAGTTAAGAAAAATTTTTTTTTCGAGCATCAACCCTTAATTTTAGGCAACTAACCGTTGAATAGTTGTTTCTCGTTTATGGACCATGGGTCGGCAACCTTTTAGCTGTTACGTGTCAAACCAATCTACCAATATGATTCAGCGAACCACACAGTGAGCATTTCAAACAATTCAAAAATTTACAAATTTGTTGAGTAGTGCAAAGGGCCACTGAGAATTGTTCCGAGTGCCACATGTGGCACGTGTGGCATAGGTTACCGAGCCCTGCTTTAGACCATGTCTCATTCTCCAACACTATAGCTTGCTTTTCCATTTTCAGGTAGCACAGGAAAAAACCAATTTTTTGTTGAATAAGTTTAAGTAAAATTGAGTATTTTGACATTTCCGAACAAACAGCAATGCACAACTAACAGATTCTGAGCCTGAGACACGCGTTAAAAGTTTTATCTTGCCAATTGACAATATTCGAAATGAATCTGAGATGTATTTCATACTTTGCCGGTTTCTCATAAGGCATTCTATAGAATGCCTAGGCAATGTGTGAAATAGGAATCATTTCATACATTGCCGGCTAGATTTAGGCATTGTATAGAATGCCGGATTTCATACTTTGCCGGTAACATATACATAAAAAATATTCGTTCGACTACTTTTTGCAAAAGCGTACAAACGAATATTTTTTTGATAATTTGTGTTACTTATATGTGTATAGTTTAAAGAATACACGTATAAAATTGTTTTAAGAATATTATTACAATAAAAAGTTATTTAAATATGATGCTTTGGCAAAAAATGAACTTAGAATTATACCTATTTTCAAAACATTCTCCTTTTCTGTGAAAAATGTTTCTATAATAATAATATTTTGCCTAGAAATAAAACTTCTCCAGAGAGCCTGAACTAGGATTTTTGAAGTATATACTTAGAAGTGAATTTTCATCTATATTTTAATACATTAGAGTGAAAAAATTTTAGCAAAAAAAAAACACCGCGAATATTATTTTAATTGGTAGTAAATCTGAAAATAATATGAGTTTTTCAAAATTCTAATTCAGCCTCTCTGGAGAAATCTTAGCAATTAATAAACAAAATATTATTACAAGATCATTTTTCATAAGAAAAAATTTTGAAAATAAGTCATTCTATTTTCATTTTTTGCAAAAATATTGCATTTAAATAATTTTTTATAGTAATAATATTATGAAAACAATTTTATACAAGTATTATAAACAAAGTGATACTAAATATTTAAAAAAATTTCGTTTGTACGCTTTGAAAAATCACTGTTCTGACATAGTCGGGTACCGTAATGATTTTTCTAAAAAGTAGTAAATTCTGATATTTCTTTTTTTATTCAAGTAAATTTCTTATTGCTAATGTGTATACACTTATCACTACACATTTTTCCTTTTGAGATTTAAGAAACCATTCAAACAAAGGTGAAGGTTTTTGTAATAAAATAAGAATTACTTTTATTGGTTCACAATTTTGCATTAAATACATTTTAAGATACTGTGTTCGGTTATACCATAAACAAGTGTTCGGTTAATGCTGAAAAATTATTAAGCAAATGAGATACCTTTTGTATTCGTAAGGAATGCATTTTATAGTAAGTGACAAATGCTGCGTCCTATAAATTATGGACCGTGCTTTATAAACACATTAGACTCTTAATCTATCATTGTATTCCCCCACGTGACAAGGCCGGCAGGATCGGGATAACACCAGTACCTATGTCATCATAAGTTCTAAAATTTGTGACGGATCTATACGCAATTCTACTAATTTCTTCTTTTCCCTTTAAATCAAAATATTTATTTCAACCAACCTTCATCGAGAAACCAAACGTGATTTATGTAAATGAGGAATATTATATAAATTCGGTTTTCGCGAGTTGAAAGGGAGAGAAGTAGGAGGTCAAGTTAAGTTAAGCGTAGTAAAGTGAAGCAAGTGAGCTGTCGACACGTAGTTGTTGACAAGTTAAGCGAAGTTGATACGTTTGATGTGTGCAAGGAGAAGTGGCAAGTAAAGATTGAAATGCAGTCGAATTAAAGATTAAAGAGCGTGGAGCTATCGTCATTTGATCAAGCAAACGAAGTGCCTGAAGTTTCCCGTGAAGGATCGAAAGCATTAGGATCCAGGTATAGTACCTTTGATTAAGTAAAAGCGGATTAGTAGTGTGCGACGTAGTTGTAAATGAGCGTAATTAAGCCGTCTTAGATTCAGTTGAGGTTCTGTAATATTATCCCCACATTAGAATATCTCATCTCTGCACTCTACCATTGTTATATACCTTAATTAGAATTGTTCATAATCAGTAATAAGAATTAATAAATCAAATTAGATTGGCATAATGTCTGTGGATTATTTAGTTCCTCCTACACATCTAGCCAGATAGACAGGAAGGTTCGAATGTAAGGGGTAACCAGAGGTTACCACAAATTTATTAGTCCACTGTGCAATTCGTGGATGATACAAATTACCCATTTGGAAAAATAATAAAAATATTTTTCATGATAGAGCAGTATGTTAGAAATATGAGAGTTCAGCTCCCTGATGTGCAATAAGGATAAAATCAGTTTGATGAATTGGTACATTTTTAAACTGGCCAGGATGAAAATCTTGCGAACGAACACAGCTCTAAAATTCCCCATAATATTTAATTCTACTCTGTGACTATTCAGAGATGAAATAAAATGAACAAATATTTAAGGCTTCGTTTTATACATTGCTTAGATTCACGCTCATGCAACTGTACTTCATGATTTTCTTAACGTAGCACTTTGAAGTAACACGAGAATTATCAGCGATGAGATTTCATAATTTTGATCCATGCTCAAGTGACAAGAATGACATAACTGATGCCATCCAACTCTTCGAATTTCGAAATTATGTCCAAGTGAAGACAGAGTTTCGACGTGCATAAGCTCCTCAACGCGAAAAAGTTTTAGTGAAATTAAGACTGATGGAAAGTACATCTTAACAGAAATGACGTCGGCCACGAGTTCGTGATCGTAAACCCTCAACTTTATTGTAAGTTTCAAAAAAAAATTCTAATATAAGCGATATGGAAAAATTTGGACTTCGTTTGCTAGTCCATCAAAAGAGTTGTGCGGCTTAAAAGATCATTAGAAAGATAAATGCGAATCCCTCTAGTGAAGTCAGTGAGTAGGAGTGATCTTGGCGACATATTTGGAAGCCAAATTTGGCGGAAAAAACAGATGTCTCAGCAAAAATCTACAAGATTCTGGATGATTATTTGAAAAAATACAAGAAGCTATTAGCAGGGCTTGCCAACCTACATAAAGATGATGCAGTAAAGCGACATTGGGTCAAATATTTGGTAGGGCAGTGTGCTTCGTTTTCCGTATATGAAATTGTAAAAATGAATTTTTAATGCTGTGTTTTTTTTTAATGATTTTTGATTCTGTGCTTTTACGGTTTTATAGATCTGTGTTAATTGTTCCTGTTAGGAGAAAATCTATAGTAACTCTTAAAGAGTTCTAGAAGAAATTTCGATTTACTCCGAAAAATCATGCTTGTTAGCTGCCTGGACCATTTCTGTATTTGAAACATGTAGCAATATAAATGAGAAATATAGATAAAATCTAAAACTTCAGTTTCTATCGAATATTTATTTTAAAAAATCCTAATAATTATTTTTATTAAAAAAAAGTATTATTTTAAATAAATATATAACAAATAATTATTTCTTAATCAGTGGATTGGGTCACATTTTTTACCTAAATTTCAAGAAATTCAAAATGTTAAAAGCTCTTGTAAACTCTCATCTGAAATTCGATACAAATGCTTATTAATCTTAGAAATCACAGAATTAGAATTCAATGCATGGATATTTAAACTGGATTTAATTAATAAGAAAAAAAATTAGAGCTTTTACACATTATATTTCATTTAAGAAACTTAAATAGTTTTTTAAGTGTGAAATTTCTTAACACATTATCAAAATAATCTAACCAACAAGGATGATTTTCTTTACTGTAGAAAAATTGACCTGATTTTAAATTTTAATGCTTTTCGAACAAAATCAAAATCTCAAAGAGAAATTTGCACGCATTCGAAGCGACGAATCCTATTACACAAAAAAGGCACTAGGTGGTGAAAAAAGAGTTCCATTTATATAAAATTTTGTTCCCAACAATATATAAACACTAATGTACCACTTTTATTCAACTTAAATATTTTCCTTTTACTTGGCATATTTTGAGTCGCATATCCTTCTAACTGTACTAAACATTTGCATGAGAAAATACCTATTCAACAACAAAACTGTCAGGCAAGGCCTCATTTCATAACTAGCGAAACGTAAGGCCGTAGACAAATGGATCCTACACCAAAAGGAATTATTCGCCCTGCCAGACAGGCCGGGAAGCAGGTGGCCAGCGATCTAGCGTGAAATAAAGAAGTTTCTTTTCCGTCAGCATACAAAGCCACATTTTCCTTATACATACAACTCGCATATTATCCTGCCTCCTGTATGCATTATAGATAGATATATGCACAAAGAAGGAATAACCACTGTAGACCATCGATCGTCTATAGACTTGACAGATGACGCCACACCGTGGGATGGCATGTTGAAGCCTAGGGCTCTGCTATGACGGGCTCAGGTGATAAACAGCGGAAGGAGAGTGGGCTTTTAACGGAAGGAAAGGGGCGGAAAAGACAGATAAGGGACTGGTTATTTCATAGTTGCTCCAGTGTTGGACAGGTTCTTAGAGTACAGCCTATGTAGAATGGAATGTTTATTTGACCTACTTGGAATTGTGTGGGCATTATCGATTTCTAAGAGGTATTAATAAATAATGGGTGTATTGGAGAATATACTCTTTGGAGTTTTCATGGAAAACAAGCAGCTGTGAAGGCGGGAACATTAAACTCTTAACACACATATTTTTGAAAGAAACCAACAAAGTAATTTATTTTACTTAAGAAAATACATTTTAAAGCCTTGTTATGGCAAAAAAAAAAAACTTTAATTTTCTTTTTGGATTGTAATTCACATTGCACAGATAAGAGCTGAATATTGCACATACATAGACATTTATTATCTTTCTTTTCAAATTGCTGTGTTTGGGAAAAAAACACGTTTTTATTAGCAAAAATATTTATACTTTCTCAACATAAATAATAATAACAGCAGTATTTATTTAAAAAAATATTCCAAATTTTCTTTTGTGATATATTTGGAAGAAAAATGCAGCACATAGCCCAACATTACAATTATTACACTTGTAACGGATCTCTTTTCCTTTTCTATCTCTTTGGAATTTTTTTTTTTTTGGTGTTGGTGAACAAAACTGGAAAAAAATGATGTGCCGTTAGTCGAAGTAATTCAGAAGATTTTGGTCAACCAGATTTTTTTATATTTGTATCGCTATGATAGTTTTGTATAAGTTATCCTACAAATTTGCTTATGAAATCTAATTTTTTTTTCTTCTCAGTTTTTTCTGCGTACAAAACATATGCATTCCAAATGCTGATGTAAAATATAAGAAAAAATGGCATTTATCTAAATTTACGAAATCACGACAACGGATCACAGTCAGTCTTACAAGTGCAAACGGTGCTCTTTTTTTATTCGAGTGTGAAAACTACAGCAGCAGAAAATATGATCCCGCTCGCATTATCTCCAGTATGCCTAGTTTGGTTTGCTTAACACACTCGAATTATCTCGAGTATGCCTAGTTTGGCTTATGTAACACTTTCGAATTAACTCGAGCACACACGTTAAGGGATTGGTCTAGGACATATCTAGTAATGAAACACTGAAAATGTTTATGGAGAGAAACAACAAATTTTAACTAAGTATTTAAAGGTGCGAGTTTCTTGGAATGAATAAAATACTTTCAAGAAAAAAGTATTTAACTTAAACTACACTCATGTCCAAAATTAAGGTCACAAACATGTTTTTCGTCATAATTTTAAATTGCCTCCAGAAAAACTGGTAGAATTTGTATTTTATATATTGTGAGGGTAGTACAATATCTACCATCAGTTCAGGAAAAGATGCTGCTTAGCGTTAGTTTTTGCAGAATTATTGGATTGAGACCATTTAAGCATATGCAAATTTTCAAGCATTTCTGTGAAACTGCATTAAAACAAAAGTTAGCCTGTTAGCAGCGAGGATGACTTCTCTTAATCGTTTCGATGATTCCCTGAAATGGAGAGCTGTTGCCACGCTTGAAGCCGGCCAGTCTCAAGTGGAGGCGGCTCGATGTTTAGAAGTGGTCAGAAAGTGGGCTTCTGGCTGGAGAATCAATTCTAGACAAGTAGTACTGTCACCAGGAAGGTCAGACAAGGTCGCCACAGAGCATTGGCATCTGCACAGGATCTCTATTTGGTATCAAGTGCCGACGACATAGGTGGACAACAGCTCCTCAGCTCGCTCGTGACCTTGCTGCTGTGGCTGGAAGAAGAATTTCCAGGCCAGCAGTCTACAGCCGTCTTGCAGAGACTGTTCTTTACGTCCGGGGTCCAGTCTGATGTGTTCCTTTGACAGCATCCAACAGGAAAAACAGGACATCGTGAGCTGAAAAATATCAGTCGTGGGCACCACAAAAATGGGGGCTTGTTCTTTTCAGTGATGAGTCAAAATTCCTCAGACAAAGTGATTCTCGTCGAGTCATCATCTGGAGAGAAAGTGCAGTTTACTTTCATCCCTCCTACATTACAAAAATCAAAAGATTTGGTGGCAAAGAAATCCTTCTGTGGAGCGATATCATGTTGGCAGTCGTACACTTCTGTACGTTTTTGATGCGAGTACTTCCAACTCACAGTGCTATATTATGAGATCCTGGGAGCCTATATGAGGTTTTTCTGGTGATATGGGCCGGACTACATTTTTATGGACGAAAATGCACGGCTACACAGAATTCACACTGCTGATGAATTTCATTAGGAAGGGGGATATTCACCATACGGATTGACCTTCGAAATCTACTGGATCTAAATCCTATTGAACATATTTCGGATGGTCTAGTAAAAGCCATTTATTAGCGTAGCCCCCTTTCAGGACCCCTAGGAGTCAAAAGTCGTGCTTCTAGAAAATGGCTTTGCTGCCACAAATATTTATTGACACCCTCCTAAACAGTATGACAGCTTGTTATGAAGCTTGTGCACCAGTGAACGGTGGTCACACTTCAGATTAGACTTAAAACAAGTTAAATGTTTTATATTTGATTCAAGATTTCATACTTTTTGATATATCCTGTATTCTTATTCAAAATTGAAATCTTGTCCATATGGTTATGTTGTTATATTCTTTCTCACACTATAATACGTGTCTGTGTCAAATTTTGTGGCAACACAATGAATAGTTCATCAGTTTTTGTAGGTTTTATGTTTCCGACCTTAATTTTGGCCATGAGTATAATTAACACTTCATTCTAGAGAAGAATGTATAAGAATGAATAACATACTAATCAATACTCATTAATCATTACTTGAAGTACTGTTTTTAATGCCACGAAAACGCTACAAAATTTTTTAAAGGTGCATTTTTACAAATAAGTGCTAAATTATTACTTTAAAGCATGTACGCACGAAACAAGATGGAGTGGTTCTCAATAAAGTGTCAAGCGGGGAATATAAATGGTTTTAACGTACATTAAACATGGATATTATCGATTTAAAAAAATGCGGAACTAATAATAGATACCGAATAAAGGATATAATTTTTTTAAAGACATTTAACGAATAGTGCAATTAGTTATATCAAAAATTTTTATTTTAGTTTTTGAAAAAATATGAAAAAAGGAATCCATTTTACAACAATTGTAGTCAATCAAAATACTTTAAGTTTAATATGAGTGACAGAAGATTTTCCAGTTTCATTAAGTAATTATGGTGTATGAGATTTAAGGAAAAATAACCAAAAGTAAATAAACAAGCACAGTCAAAATTTTATTTGAATTATCGTAACAGTAGAGTTTTAGATGAAAAGTACAGCGAAGAACCTCGTTATTTCGAACTCCACTTCAACAACGAAGATGGATGTGTATGTTGTGTGTTAAAACTGACATCTAATATACCGAAATCACATACCACATAAGGACTTCGATACAGAGTTTCATTTCAAGTCCTTCCTGATATAGTTTGAAGATTTATTTGAGCTATCAGAATTGGAAACAGATTTCATTCAAATGTCACAGCAAGACAGTTCACAGCCATTAATTTTACCCTACTACTAAAAATGTATCGTTTGTTAAGGGGACGCGGTACGATTTAAACAAAAATCTTTGATTTTATGGATTTTACAATTTTTTTCCTTGTAACCTATGTATATGCAATACGTAAGACAGAATATTTGCTCAAAATATCACAAAAGCAATCCATTTAATTTTTTAAAAAAAATTAAAAATTTTGAGGTAATTTTAAAACGCTACTCCTCGTACAATAATTGACGTACACACAGGAAATTTGCTTTACATATTTGTCAAACCATGTACAAGAAAAGTTGGTATGGGTTGGGGATAACATGATTCAAATTCCTAAAAAAAAAAATTATGAATTATTATGAAAAAATCCTAAAAAAACGTATAAATTCTAAGTTAAATATTTTTAAAAAAATAAGTATTGCTTTGATTCAAAAATGCATACCAACTTTTGTTATATATATTAATAGCAATCTGTAAAAAAATTCAAAACATTTTATGCAATAGAAAAAAATGCTTAGCATTTTAAATGAAAGAAAACAAACGATTTTTTTTGTTCTGAGATAAATCATTTAAAGTTTTTATTTACTGTAAAAAGATATATATAAGTGCAA